>JAYEPQ010000004.1:62214864-62477364 GCA_036321105.1 Dracaena cambodiana | reverse complement strand
TAAGTTTCTTCCAAAAGCTTGACTATCATAATAACACCTTACATTAAGAGTGATTTAATAGCTTAAGAATGGATATAAAAAAAAATTATATGAACTCGATACAATCCAATGTTCTCCAAGGTATAGCTAGAAAGGCCATGACAATGACTTAATAGCAAGTAAAGGTAACTTGAAGTCACGCTAACTTTTTACATGTAGTATTGGAATTATACTGACATAATCCCAATCCTACATATACTAACATACTTAAATTTTAAAAATACTAAACAAAGTAGACACAATCAATTTAGACATTGGAAACAAACATTATATATATATTTTTATTTCTTTTTCGTTTCATATAGTCTACTTCAAATACTTAGAATAAAAAACTTTGTTATGTATCTTTAAAAAAATAAAAAATAAAAATCAGAATCAACAACATTTGTCTTCATTATCCCGAAAACAACAGTCCCACAACACCCACGAGAATACCAATTGTCCATTTAGAAATTAAAGATGCAAGTCCTTTTGATCCACTGCATTTCAACTGCCCCTTATGGTACATGCAAAATGTCTGTTTCCTGAGAAAAGGGGAAAAAAAAAAAACCAAAAACTTAATTAATCATAATTAATTTAAGAAATAATTCTCAAATAAAAAGTTATTTTTTTTATAGGATAGTATATAAAGAAAATTAATCAATCAGTAAAATTAAAATAATTTATTAATATTATATTGTTTTATTGTCCTGTAGATAAATTAATTTTATGTTTCAGATGTAATGTAACGAGCGGTGAAACAAGATAGAGAAAGAAATTATACAATGTATTATGGAAATACTTAAAAGCAATAATGTTCTAATAAGATGTGTAGTTTAAAAAACAAAATCTGAGTGATAAACATATTAATTCCTGGTAAGATATATATTAGTTCAAGGTGAGCATCAACCAGTTTCAATTCGATTTTTACTAATTTTTGCAAAATCGAATAGAAACTATTAGGAAATGAAACCAAAATCGAACCGAACTTATTCGGTTCAGTTTGGTTATTCGGGTTCAACTTTTTCAATAAAACTACTCAAAAATCATAATTTTAATCGTTATAGTAATCATACTCCAGTGATTATATCCCTCCAGGATATTTAATTGGTATTAATTTATTATTTATAATATATATATGGGATTACTATATGTGAACCGTCAGTTAAGGAAAAGTTAAGGAAAAATTACGTGAGCTAACGGCATAAATATAGAATCCAATGATTTTTTTTTCAATTTTTTTTAAAATTATAATCTCTACCTTCTTAAATTTAATAAGATTAAATTTCATAAATTTTGAAGTTCATTTACATTTTTATCAAGTGGACACAAAAAATTTATTCATTGGAGACTGTTAAAATTTATGTCAACATGATGGAGGACCAAATTAAAACTAAAACCCAATAAATTGGATTTTTGTGAACCCTAAAAGGGTTGAGATTATAATCCAAAAGAAACTTGGGTTTTAGTGAACCCTAAAAAGATCGAGATTATAATCCAAAAGAAATTTTATTTTTATTTTTTTTATTGAAGATGGTAAAAATAAACTGCAGTTTAGATAACTTATGTAAGCACGCGTGTGTGTGCATATCCATATTTTAAATAATTTGGTTTGTTTATTCGAGTTCCCCTTTTTCAATAAAAATATTCACAAATCATAATTTTAATCATTGTAGTAAACATATCTCTTTAAAATATCAAATTGATATTAAATTTATTATTTATAATATATTTATTAAATAATTTGGTTTATTTGATTCAGTTTTCAGTTTCAAAGCTCAAAACTGAAAATCCACCTAATTATTTTAGTTCAGTTCTGTTTTACTTATTCGTGTCGTTACTTTTTTTTTTTTTCAGTTTTAAACAAACTCTCCTAATTACTCCTAACACTAGGAATAGTTAAATTAGTAATTAATCTGAATGAATATATATATATATATATATATATATATATATATATATATATATATATATATATAAAATACCTGCTAGCGCAGAAAGCCACAATGTAATCCGCCTCCTTGCATGTAAAAATGCTGGTGGGGTCATCATACGCGTAGCTGTACGCCCCCGGGCACGCATCCTTAAACACCTTCGAGTAGTACGTCGGCCGACACGTCGCCGAGTTCCCGAAAGCGCCCCTGCAACAATACTGGTCCGTATTAAACACATCGCACGCGCTCCGACACGCCACCGTCACTCCGTTAACTTTAACGGCTAGCTCCTTCGGGCACCCCTTCCGCAGATCTCCGTCACACCCCGCGGCACTGCAGCTCCCCTGCTCACTGACCGGCGTGACGACGATGGGCAGGTTGAAGCCGTCTACGAGGCTGACGTCGTAGAAGTTGGTGGACGTTAGGGTGAACTCGGCAAGGGTTGACGGGGTGGCGCCCGAACCTGCGCATTTGAGGGATGACCCGCAGCTGCCGGTCTCGCAGGAGCCATTGCCGGCCTGGTCGAAGTTGCAGCCGGTTCGGCCCCAGATTCGGCCGCTCCAGCCGACGGGGGCGGTGAAGACGGCCGATTGGCCCGGTTTGAGAGCGAGACCGCCGCCGTTGAAGTTATCGCCAGGGATTATGCCCGGCCACACTGTGGTCTTGCAGTGGTTGACCAGGGTGAAGATTCTTGCTGACTCGGACGGTTTTGCCCCTGGACGTACCATAAAAATTATAAATGCCAAGATTATACTTAACAAATGTGTTTCTTTCGTAAAATGTTATCGCATTGCGTAGTTAGTAGTTACTGCGCAATGAAATTCTAGATGAGCACCATTTAACTAAAAAAACTACCCAAGTTTGATCTTTTCTTCTCTAATTATTTTTCGCAGTGAACATCACTCTTTATTTCTTTTCTTTCACAATTCCCCTCTTCCCATATCATATCCGCTCGAAACCACTCCCAAATCGTTCTAATCTCAGTCCCACTCAAACCCTTCCAATCAGCACGAAACCCTTCTAATTGGCGCGAAATCGCCATCGCCCGAGAAAAACATATTTAAATGGATTGAAAATTAGATTAAAGAGGGATGATGCTCAATAAGAAGGAGCCGAGTCCTTTTTGGTCTTAAAAAAAGGACAAACTTAAAATTTATTAAAATTTATCCCATGGTGTTTACTAGGGATGAACAATCGGTCGGAACCGGCATTGGTCAGAGGATTCTGACCGATTCCGATAAAGAGGAGGAGACGAAACTTTGACCATCTTACTTGTCGAAATCCGCCCGACCTCTGACCGTCTCCGAATCGGTCGAATACAGTTGGAATCCGACGTCAGGCAGAGTTTTCAGGGAAAGGCAGAAGAAAGAGCAAAAGAGAGGGAGAGGGGAGGGAGAGACCAATGCCATTCGCATTGCCTTACTGTTCTTTTTTCCTCTTGCTGGCTTGAAGAAGACAAAGCGAATTTCTCCTTTCGTTGTTTCTATTTGATCCAAGAACAAAATTTTGAATTTTCTTGGGGTTTTGAGGGTTTTGGTATACGATCGGCTGGCAAGTTTTTGGAAGCTTGCTTCGAAGCAGGAGAGAGAGAGAGATAGAGAGAGAGAGAAGAGAGTTGGGGAAGGAGACCGGAGAGAGAAGGAAATCTCGTCGAACGGTTAGAGTCCGACCGACTTCGACAAACTTCCGATCGCGTTCGACTGCTTGTCATTTCGGATATACAACTCCGACCGAACTTCTTCATTAACTCCGACCGAACTCCGAACGAATCCAATCGGAGCCAGGCGGAGTGATCGGAGCAGATCTCTCTGTTCAACCCTAGTGCTCAATAAGAATAAAGTGGTACGCATTTAGAATTTCCCCTGCGCAATAACAATTTACCAAAGAAACATGGATGTTGATGAAAGAAGGAGAGCTCATTCTGGTTTTGATCTAAATTAAGAAAAACAAATTTCAGATCAGTTCAGTTCATTTCCCTCCTAAACACAGCACCATACACCAAAAAAATTGCATTTCGATGAGAACTAGACTAAAAAGATGAAAGCAGCAATACCTGAAGAGATTAAGACCAAGAGAGCTGCGAGAACAACTCCACCACCACCATGCACCATCTCTCTCTCTATCTCCCGATATCACTTCAGAAGAGAAGAAGAAGACGACGACGATGAGTAAAAAGATATGAACATGTACATGCTTTTAAGGTAACAGTCAAAGGAATCATAAATATAAATATATAAAGTATAGTATCTAAAGAGAGTGAAGGGAGGAATGAGTACAGCTGAATCAAGCCAATGAAACTAATCAAGCCAAGAAAGATGGCCTATACCTTGCTTGCAACTACGTGAGCATAAAGGAGTTTGATACCATACCTCATCCTCTTTCTTCACTGCAATGTGATCTTCCAGGTTCTTTACTTTTCACTACTCCTTTAATGACCCATCCAGCATACAGAAAGTCCAACACCAACATTAGACTTGACTGATGATGGTGATGATGATGTTATGAAGTTTTTCTGTATGTAGCTTTCCTCACATGTAACAAAGTTCACCAATGCATGCCATAATCTAATTCCATCCCCTTACCACTGAACGAGGCCTCAATCTTGATGGTCATTCATAAGCAAAGGCCAAGATACTAGCGTGTAATATGAAATTCTTTGCAACTAAATCCCATGTCTTTAAGTAGCTTCAACTGGCGAATTAGCAGATCAAAGTTCTGAACCCAGATAACTCCTAGACTACAAACTGCTCATAATCACAAAGTACATGTTAAAATATGCATGTACGACGGTTGTACATGTTAAAATATGCATGTACGATGGTTTAATTTGAGAGAGACTAACATGCTAATGCCATGTAATGGACTTTAGGCTATTAACAAGGGAAAAAATGTCCAACAATTATTAGGCATCTAGTCTTGTCCCTCATCCTCCATTGCCAGATTAAGACCATACTTGCGCAGTCTGACGAGGCAGGCTGCGACCTTGCATTATGCTCCCTATTATTCCACATTAGCGTAGTTTGCTTTCAATGTCTTTCCTGCTTTTTTGTGAACTTCTCCTCATCTGCCGTAACCTGCAGCATGTCCAATGCACAAAAGAATCAGAAGGAAGAGATTTGGTGATTGTTCAAAGTGAAAATTGTAGTGAAACATATAAAATGGTAACTGCCTACATTCAACAACAAAGAAAATGTACCCACAAAAATGTTTCTGATACCAACTGGTTTGCCATATTGGTATTTGAAACTTTAGAAAGAGATGAAAAGGTCGCACGTTTTTCTTTTCAATATCTTAAAATGAGATAATGAAAAACACACAATCAATTATTTGATTCATAACTGGCAGATCCCTTGTACAATCATGTAGAACCACTGATGAGAGACACAGTAAACCTCAACTAATTGAGAAATTGATTAGCTATGCTAACAATACAAAGTTATATTTGAATTGAAACAATTGAAGATGTATTCTCAGACTCATGTCATGACGTGCAACTAAAAATTGGTTTCGAGCCGTTGTGTGCTAGATAGCAACATATTCAAGGCTCAAACATTAAAACATGATGCACCAGTTTCAACTTAGATGTCAAAAAATGACAAAGTGAATTATTATCACTGAGTTACCAGCTGCAGAACTAAACAGAGCCCATGATTGATTTGGGAGGAATCTGCTTGTGCAAGAACAAAAAAAAAGTAAAACAAAGGAATTCCTTTTCTTCTTCATCTTCATTTTTTTTTTTTTAATAAGCTGCCTTCTGGGGAAATGTTCTTATTATAATTAACTTAAGAACAGGGAAAATAGATGACCTAGCTCACCACTTTCCTTGCCTTTCATGTAAACAGGGAAAATAGATGACCTCGTTCACCACTTTCCTTCCCTTTATTGTAAGAAGCTATACACTAGAAATTCACAATGCTTGACTCCGTACTAGACTACACAAACCTAAAAGGATAACTTTTATATTGCCTGAGATGAATCATTAACTAAAAAGTTACCTTGGTCATGGCTTAAGTTTCAGCAGTATGTTTTTCACGTAGTTCCTTCATGTTGTGCATCTCAAAGTCCGGATCAGACGAGTTCACCTACCATATCTGAAGCTTTATTTTTGCCATGATGGGAGACCAGCAAACATCTCTAGGGTCACAGCTTGTGCTGTTACAGGCCTAGGCATCCCAGTCACCATAAACGGATAATTTGACATATCAGCAACTATGGCTGTCACCTGCTTCTCCGTCTCCATCTCCACCAACGCACACGGGGAATGAAGTAAGGTATAGTGATTCGGATGGAATTCTACATTGACCACTGTACCAAATTGCCCAAGAACTGTTTCAATGGTAGCAGTTGTCACCAGAGGGGGAAGTTTGCTAACGAACACCGTCCTCTTCAATTTCTCATCGAATTCAGCATATTTCTTCTTGGCCAGCTCGCTAGAGGTCCACATATATATTATTGCAGTCTATTCCACCTGCTTCACAATTTAATAATTTATGTTGGAATTCCATTCAGCGAAACAGATAAACAAAGTAACAATATGGAATAGCTGCTGATTATAAAATTCAAAGTACCAAATATTTTAAACTTCAACCCCAAGAATTCTGCTACAAAAATTTTCATTTAAAAAAAAAAAAAAAAACAATATGCAAGCAAAATTACTATTACAGTACTGCTGTCTCCTAATGTTTTTATATGCGAGAATAATAGGCGCAAGCAGGACATCTGGTTAATTCTCTCATTAATCCCAGGCAGGACGTCTTCTATAAGTCCAGGATCACAACTCCTCCGTGCTGTGTAGTGAACTAACATTTCGTATAGATCTTTTATGGTATTCTCTAGATTAAACTGTGCAATATCAATTGATGACTCTGGAGATTTATATATTTACAATGTGACGCTTAATGTGTTGGACATTCATTCCAGAACAACCAAACATGGAAAATATCATCATTTGTCAACAGCCATTGGAGGGTCTTCATTATAGCAATTACCAAAACTGACTTTGCCGCAAAAACAAAGAGCAATCCAATTGTAGGTGAGGCATGATGATAATAGAACGACTAGAATTTTGTGAAAAGACTTAAGAACATGAAAATTTTTGCCTAGGCTTCCAATATGCCATGAACCAGGGTGATGAAGCATAAACATTTGGTACGCAACTAAGAGAAAAATGGCCTTGAGAACTATCATCTGTGATGTTAATATATGACTAACAAAAGTAAATTCTAGAAAGTGCAATGAACATATGCATTATAAAGCAACAACATTATATATTGTCTGCAACAACATTATATGCATTATAAAATAACCTATTCTACTAATTAAAAGAACCATTTGGCAAAACCCTCTAATAGTTGTCTGCACCAAGAAAGACCAAATTTATAAGTATCACTTGATATCAGAGTGCAACTTCCATTTAGCCTTTAGAACTACAATGGGCTGCTATGACTTGTAATATTTCTACTAATCCAGACTATTACTGAATTCGAAGCTCTACAAATATTTTTAATTCATCAACATGCAAATAGAAGCCTGCAAGAGAGGTCAATTCCCTCTTCCTCAGTATCCATTTTTGCCCCAAGGCACAAATTCTTCAGGGAAATCCGTAAACGATGAACACTGAGCTTAACAGCTTGTAAAATCATGTATGATTTTATAAGAAAGCAACATCAGTGATCACCATAAGGTCACACTTTGAGAGGCATTGTTCTAAATGTCGGCCGTTACGAGAATGATATATCAGCTGGTTTTGTAGGGTCAGAACGATATGAACTCATATTCCGGATATATCATCTGGTACATTCGATATAAAAACCCACTATCCGATACAAATCCAATACTCAAAATTTCAAACATTGTCGAGAGGTGAATTCATATCAACTGCTTGGAAGTCTACTGACCAAATACTGCTCCAATTTGAAGATGAGACAGAATTTTTATCAACCCTTTTCCCCGGGGGTAAAGGTTTCTTACAATTTTTATTTTAAAAGTGTCAAATGTATCTCTTGCCCTCTCCCGCCAACTAAATCAACTCAAATTGCAATGCTACGTTAGCTAAAGCACTGCTGAACACAGCAAACGATAAGCAAAAGGCAGTTTGTATCAACAAACTGGTTTCAACATTAACCCTCATTACATCAACATAGACTAAACAATCGAAAAAAGAAAAGATTACTGGTATAAAACAAATCTTTCCCTAAAATAGTTTCAATAATATATAGAAACAAACAAATGACAAATATCAAATTAGTAAAACAAAACCCTAAAATCGATGTGGCAACCCCCCAATTGACAAACTTTACAATCTTCAGCGGTATAGACCCCGAAATTCACAACACAAAAATTGAGACGAGGGTTTTCCTAGAAGCAAATAATGAAGCTAATCTGCCGGCTAAAGATGGAACTTTTCTATCGGATTTTAAAGAAACCTACCGAAATAACTTCAATAAACGAAGAAAACGAACAAATTCAAGCGAGTAAATAATAATTGGGGACGAGAGACGTACGTGTCTGAGGAATTGCTGTCTAGGGCATGAATTCTTGAATAATTCCTGCGAGAAAGATTTTTCTAGGGTTCGAAAAGGTAATATTTTTCCCCAAGGAGCTCGAAGCAGAGCATGGATACCGACAGGAGTCGCGCATGCGACGACGCGAATACGGGGAGAGTTTAGAGGGGCACACCATTTGTCCTAGTGGGCACACATAAAATTTCATACATATTACAAGATTGCCATCAATTTTTTTGACTAAATTGTCCCTTTCTTCAATCTCTTTTCTTCTTCTCTTCTCGAACCACAGATCTGCTAAGCCAAAAATAAAAATAAAAAAAACCTTAAAACTCACAACTATTATATCAAATCTTCTCCTATACTAAATTATCTCACAAATTAAATTCAAAAATTAATTTTATTAAGCCTTTCCTTGCTCAAAAATCCTAAAAACAATGTGAATTGATAAAAATTATGAACTCAAAAAAACTCAAAGTCCCGACTAGCAGTTCGAACGGTTAAATATTTGTCTGAATTGGACGTTCGTACAGTGGTCTGTCGTCCGGACTGCCAGTCCGGACAGTTATAAATAAGTTTTTTTGAGTCTAATTTTCCATGAAGTTATTGTAGTATAGTGGTGAGTATTCCCATCGCATATGCGAGCGCTTAGGATTCGATCTCCAGCAATAGCAAATGTCTTTTTACTTTATTTTATTTTTTCAAATAAATAAATATATTTTCTTGTGCAATTATTACGAATCTAATTAAATTCCTGACTCAAACAAATTTTTTCCCTAGCCACTATTTTATTCTAATTCAAAAATAAATTAAAAATTCATATTAGTCTAAAACTAGAGAAATTATTAGACACATATTATGCAAATATAGTACTCGAACAACATAAAACACAAAAAATCATAATAATATCTATAACAAAGTAAATACAAAAAAAGTCTATCATAAAGTCTATCAAAAAAGTCTATAACATATCTATAACATGTTATATAACTTTAATCTTCGTAAGAATATTAAACAACACTCTATGCCGCTTCTTGAAAGCTCTTTTGTTATAGAAACCTACTAGATTAAGAAATCAAAATATAATTGCATCCAATAATTGATTATACAAAAAACACAAAGAATTCATTCATCTCTCAAATTTGTACATAAAGTTTATCTCTTTCAAATGAGAGATTTCATCGATAACACATAAATACAAAACTCAAATTCAAACAATAATGTAAATTCACATAATGACAATCATGAATAAATTAGTCCATAATTCGATATATTGACCCTTCAAAATTAACACTCCGGACACCTGATACAAAACCTATATCAGTATGCATTTAGTCAAATAATTTCAAGTTCAAATGAGCACTATCGATTCATTTGCAAACTCAATTCAAAAGTTAAAAACACAAGCAAAAACAAACTCAATTCAAGATATCTTAAAATATGACAAATCACTGTCACTCAGCTATCAATGAATCTGGTACATAATAACAGTTGAACATAAAGTTTACGGGCTCAACAAAAAATTTATTGATTTCATTGCCTCTTGAATCTAAACTAATCACTGCCTGCGTGTCTTCCTTGGGGTTAACGTTGACGTGTGGTTCGAGTCATTCTCGTAGTATCGGATGCATCATGAGTGCCTTGTTCATCTGCTTGATCCTCTACGTGTTCCTCTGGTTGAATATAACCAGTTAGCATGACTTTAATGTTTACAAGAGCACTAAATAATACCCTATGCCGCTTCTTGAAGACCTTTTCACCTTGTGCAAGCAATGGATCAATTAGAGCTACTGCGAATGCATATCTCTGTAAAACAATAATAGAAAAAATTGTGGCTATCAATTAAACGTGTAAGTAATTACGGAGTTAAATTTCGTACAAATATCATACTTTCTCTAATTTTGATGCTGCAATAGAATCTAAAATATAGGTATAAACGCACTCAAAATCTTATTTTGCTACTTAATCAACCATTACAATAATGCTAGAAACTTCAAAACATATTAAAATTTACCATTATCGTCCACGATTGGAAAATTAATGGAATTTTGCATATTTTACAACAAGCATTATAATATTTTAATTTTTTAATTAATTTTAATCAAAGTATAAATTGTGAGGTACACTTATAAAAAAATGAATTATGAAGTAAACTTATAAAAAAATTTAAAATTTATGATCAAAGATATTTCATTTATAAATGATAATTATCAGAGCAGTAACTTCTCTATGTGTAAGTAAGTAGTTACAAAGTTAAATTTGCTACAAATATCATATTTTTTCTATTTTTTATGCTGCAAGATAATGTAATATAAAGATATAAAGACAATGAAATCTTCTTTTGCTATTTAATCAACCATTACGACAATACTATAAAACTTCAAGATTAACTAATAAAATTTAACATTACCATCTACGATTTGAAAATTAATTAAATTTCGCATATTTTACAACTAACATTGCAATATTTTATTTTCTTATTAATTATAATCAACATATAAAAAAATTTTAAAAAATTTGCTACCACCACATTTGTTGCCTCCTCCCTGTTCCTCCTCTCCAACCCAATAAAATCACCAAATCCAAATATCTCCCATTGTTTGATAAAAAAAACCAAAACTAAAAAAAAAAATTGCTATATTAGGAAATCTCACTCATCTCGATCCAAGAAGAAACGGCCGGACGACAGCGGCGGCGCCTTTAGCAACGAGAGAGAGGAAGATTTGAAAGGAAGAGGAAGTAGAGAAGGGGAAAGAGATGATTAGGAGAAGTGGGAGAGGAAGGAAGAGTAGATTTAGGGTTTTTGGGTTTGAGTTAGGCTCGTAAAGGTGAGGGAGAGAAAATGGGAGAGAAGAGGGAGAAAGAAAATAAATATGGGAGAAGAGGGTATTTTGGGTATATTTAGTGTGCTCACTACGAAAATCCTCTCTTTTGTAAAATATGGGTGGGCTCACTAGGAAATATGGTGTGCTCCTTTGGAAACTCCCCGAATACGAATGTGTATTTGTCGGGTCGGGTTCAGGTGCTCTGTGATCCAAATCCGATCTCTAGGCCTGCATAATCCTGGAGGCTCAAGTGTTAGAGCTTACGTGTAATTAATTATAAAGGCACACCTCCTGAGTATTAAGGACACACTAAAACTGATTTTTATTACTTATTTATCCTTACTTTTTTTACAAGCATATCTTCCTCGAGCGACAGCAGAGAAGATGGAGAGTGGTCAGAGATGGGAGTGGAGAAGGTGATTTTTTTTTTTTTTTTGTTGGAATGAGAGGTATCTTGGAATGGGAGGGTCGGGTTCAGGTGCTATAGGACTAAAATTGATTTTTATTACAAGTTTATTATTATTAATTTTTTTACAAGCATATTGCTTCTTCTTCTTCTTCTTCTTCAAGCGATAGCAGACGATGGAGAGTGGCCAGATACAAGAGCGGAGGAGGAGGGGATTTTTTTATTGGAATGAGAAATATTTTGGAAAAGAGGGTGTGCTCTTAGGAAACATCTTTCAGAAATTGAAATGGTCTTGGTCAACACAAAGCAACGACGCTGAATTTTGTATTGGGCAGCCCAATACAAACACCATTCTGGGAACATTAACATGTATACCTTGCTTCCGGTCCTTGAGCCTAGACTGCCTAGTCATATAGCATCGTCACGAAAATATTAGAAATATTGGTGCATAGCTGTAAAATCTATATAGCTAGCAACACCAAAAAGAAACCATTGGTAGCAACCTGGGCCTCGAACCAGCCACCAGAATCACCGATCATCATCCCACAGATTCATCTGATAGAGCGATCACTGGGAAGAAGTATCCTGCTTTATGTCCTCAGTGAACACGTACTTCTTGTAGACACCATCCAGCGACTTTGCATGTTGCTTCACAAACTCTGTCTGATGCTTCGCAAGCTTCGCTTCCTCTGCCATGGTATGCTGTAAGATGACGGGGAAGGATTAGAAATTGATCTGGAGATTGCAGCAGAAAAGAAAGTACGTAAAGCTACACGCCACGAAAAGCAAAGGATTCACCAAGGAATTTTCACTTCTTACGTACTGGTGACCTGTGAGGATACATTACATACGTATGAAACTAACAAGAAGAATAGAAGAAGGAAAAAAAAAGAAATGGGGTAAAATGAAACTTTAAAGATATTACTAGAAAACCAAATATGTTGGGGGAGAAACACCCAAAAACTTAAGCTCCAAAGCCGAGAACCAGTATGACTTAAAAACTTAAGTTGATAGATAGAGACTCCAACTTTGTATTTATAGACTTTTTTTTGTTCTATTTGATGTGGCACTATACTTACATATAAACAACTAACAAAATACTCAGCACTGGCTCCAGTAAGTGGTGAGGAAGTTCTTTCATTGTTGAAAATAGTGAATTAGTTACGCAATTAAACCATCATCCAAGAAGCTAAGGACGAGACAAGAAATATGTGTCACCATCATTTCGATCAAGGTATGTATCTATTTGAGGGTAGTATTTTCCTATGATCTGCACACATGGACATCAGGGTCATACTGTAATATGGACATGGGCGTCGGACATGGCAACCCACTGATATTTAAACACAAGGACACAACTTTAAATGTGTATCTTTTTTTTTTTATATGTGTGTGTCTATATATATCAGTTTGTTATTCACGTACAAAAGAGAGCTATAAAAGTGTAATGAATTATACAATATTTAGTTTTTGTCAAAAGAGTGAACAGGCTTTGCCATGTAGGCTGTTAACTGGATAAAAATTAAAATATTTGTAAATTGTAATTATTAGACATGGCTGGACATGATTATCGACATGACACCCCAATTTTGGGAAGGGAGAAGAGTCCCAACATATCACAGGTATTTTCAAAACATTTCACACTTGGACAATTAAAGACCAAGAATTATTCACAAACTTGTAATGAATAATTGATAAGATTGATAGACTTGATGCATAGAGATAGAGAATTTGTAAAGCACAGCTGGCTAGATCCTGTCAAAGGATCAAATGAATGAAGAAGAAGAAAGAAAACCGTATAAGGAACCAAATGAACAAGATGAAGTTAGAGCAAACAAGAATCTCTATCCTCTGATGGTTATAAACTATGAAACTAGTTAAATGGAGTGGCAGTTTCTCGGTTAACGTACATTATCTGACAGGGAAATGAAGAATATTGACTCGCTTCCAGTCATGTCCTTAGGTTTGGAACAAAAACATACATTCAGAAGTCCATCAAGGTGGATTGTAATAAGTCATTCAAATCAAAACATGAAAACAATCTTCCTCCAAAAAAAATAAAAAACAAAAACAAAATAACAAAAACAAAACAGAAAGAAGAAGGAAAAAAAAAACCATGATAACAAACTATATGATATACAATGTGAACTAATTATGCTAACAGAAGTATTACCTCTATGAGTTCCAATGTTTCAGCAGTATGCTTTTCACAGAGTTGTTTCATCTTCCTCCCCACTTCAAAGCCAGGATCAGAGCAGCCCACCCACCGCGCTTCGATAACCGTCCCAGGTAGTGAAGGTCTATCAGCAAACATCCTAGGCTGGGCAGCTCGTGCCCTGACTGGCCTCGGCATACCCGATATCATGAAAGGCTTATTAGTTATCTCCTTGATGACTTTTTCAGCCTGCTTAGAGTCCTTCATCTCCACCAAAACACACTGGGGGATGAGATCTGGTATAGTGAGGTTGGGTATGATCTCTATACTGATCACATCACCAAATTGGCTGAGTGCTTCTGTGATGTCAGATGAGGTACTTACTGGGGAAAGTTCACTGAGGAACACCGTCCTTTTAACCCTCTCCTTAAACGCAGCATATTCCTTCTTTGTTTTCTCATCTGATTCCCTGCTGACCCTCATAGTCGTCATCTGTCCCACCTGGTTCAAAGACTACATGGTGAGCATTTACCTTATGGCATACTTAAGGCAAAGGAAACATAACTAGCAAGAGGGCAGAGAACTAAATTCAAAGAATGAAAGTTTAAGAACTTCAATCTTAATATTTTTCTTCAGCCACACACCACACACCAAAAAAACCTTTCTTCTATTTTCCAAGGCCATAGAAACCTTGATAGATAATTTAATTGAAACAGGTTTAAGCAAATTGGTTTCAGAAAATGACCATGCATTATTTCCATGATATTACCAGGATTTATGGTGGTAAATTGGTAGGCGTTGCGCAATTACATTTTTCGTGGCCGAAAACTACTTTCCTATTCCAAGTTAGCCAAATACAATAAAAGAATGGACGTTATAACACAGTCTAGAATAAGTATCATTTTTAATTTCAAACTTCCCCTCCCCCCTTCTTTGTCCCTTTTTATGTTAAGGACGGTACATTTCACAGTAGTATTTAGATGAGCCCAAATTATCAACGATTTATAGCCGATGTCAACATGACATGGGAGAGCTTCCATAAACTCTCTATTAAGAACTAAACAAATAAATATGTTCTCAGTTCCAGCTAAATGAAGAAATAGGTTAGCCTCATAAACACATTCATAATTAGGATCTTGATGAAGGCACATACATGTGTAATATATGATAATAGAAATGTTGATGAAGACACTAAGCCATGAGATCCTGATTTCACATGCATACAACAACAACAACTAAGCCTTTCATCCCAAATATTTGGGGTAGGCTACATGAACCAAAAAAGAATCACGCCGGATCGATGACTTTGATAGTCCTTCTCCATTCATTTCTACCAAGTAATATCTCCTCATTTAAACCTCTAGAATCCATATATTTTCATATCACCTCCATTCATTTTTTCTTCGATTTTCTGTTCGTTCTTTTAACTTGTCCTACATTGATAAACTCCCCTCGTCGAACTGGTGCATTTGTAAACCTACGTTGCACATGACCAAACCATCGTAATCAGTTTTCTCACATCTTCTCATCGATAGGAGTTATACCTACCTTAGCACGAATATTTTTATTTCTCACTTTATTTCTCTTAGTGTTATCGCATATCCAGCGGAGCATGCGCATCTCTACTATACTTATTTTCTGTGAATGACGTTTTTTTATAGCCCAACATTCCGTGCCATATAATAAAACTGGCCTAATAGCAGTCTTATAAAATTTTCCCTTCAGTTTTAACGGAATGTTATGATTGCATAAAACTCCCGTTACCCTCCTCCATTTCAACCAGCCAACTTGTATCCGATAGTTAACATCATTATCGATCTCTCCATCATTCTGAATAATAGAACTTAAATACTTAAACTGACTACTCATTTGCATCTCTTGACCATCCAGTTTTACAGCATTATAGTTTATGATCCGTCGTTTACTAAATTTACACACCATATACTCTATTTTAGATCTACTAAATTTAAAACCTCGAGATTCTAATGTATGCCTCCATAACTCTAGCTTGGCATCCGTTCTTGTCTTATATTATCAGCAAATAGCATACACCAAGATATCTCATCCTGAATAGCTCTAGTAAGCTCATTCATCACTGTAGCAAATAAGAATGAGCTCAATGCAGATCCTTTATGCAATCCAATTGTGATAAAAAAATCACTTGTTAAACCACCACATGATCTGACATTGGCTACTACTCCATCATACATATCCTTAATTATGTCGATATATTTGATGGGAATTCTTTTCTTCATCAATATCCACCAAAGTATCTCTTGTGGTACCTTATTTCACACGCATACATAACATAATATAGAAACATTGATGAAGGTGCAAAGCATAAGATCCTGATTCATATATGAGGAAGATAAGAAGCTGCATTCAGCAATAAATTATGCCAACTATGGGATTTATGTAAACTGGAACTGCAAGGATAACAAAGACTATGAGGATCATCGAGATGGGTTTCGAGTAAACTTGACAAAGGGAAATCCAGAAAGTGGTCAATCATAATCCTAAAACTAATAATATAGATTTAGAATATGTGACATATTATCTAAGATTGGATAGTTTATCCAACCTTTTAAGGGGAAAAAAAATGCTCAATTAGTCATTTTTCAAAACTGATTTAGTTTTAAGCCCGTAAAAATGAAATGCATTTTCTACCAACAATCCTGTTGCTAATACATATCTGGAGTATGAGAATTAGCAAATATGAAAAGACTGGAAGCTAGTACTGTTTGATGTGAATTCTCACACTAGTGCACACTTCAGAGCAGATAATACCAAATTGAAAACTCTAAAGTAGTGACCTCACAAGGACTTCTTTTTTTCGATTAACAATGTGGATGATCCAGTCACTATATACTAACTTGTGTATGGTTCCTGTCTCATCAGAAGCACACGTTCTTATCTATGAAGCACGGAAGCCCTGAAGTCATTGATGTGCCCATGTTGAACACATAATGTATCATGACACTTGCCTGACATGTATTGGACACTATGAAGTTGTGTCAAATTTAATAACTCAAAAACTTAAAGTGTGGGAACTGTGTCAGCATTTATAAAGTCCTAAAGGTCATGTTCTGGGTACCACGGAGCGATGTATTGCTTTAAAAAATATAAAATATTACTTTGACATAAAAAAAGATACTAAACTAACAAAACCTAAATTCCTTACAAATATGTGAAGGGCTTCACAGATCTATTATGCAAGGTATTAGATTAAACATTCATATTTTTTCTTTGATATAGCTACTTATTAGAATTTACAATTTAAACCATTAACATTTTATCTTATTTTTTTTACTACTAATAAAACACGCAATTTCTGTTTTTTATAAGTATTATTGTAGACACAATGACATGATAAATACATAAATAGTTATATCCATGTGTCCTCTTCTTCTACTTTCGAAGGATTTGACATGTCCTTGTGTCTGTGTCATATTGTATCTATGTCTGTGCTTCCCCAAATCCTAGCATTGGCATGATAGTTATGAAAAGGTAAGAATTGTTAAATAAATCCCTACTTTATTATAGTGTCTTCAGGAATGGAAGAAGATAAAAGGAAAAAAAAAAAAAAAAAAAAAGAGAGAGAGAATCTTTCAACTTCGAAGGTTGTTAGTCTCCTTGATTCCACTTACTGCAGTTATCCATGTAGAAGATTCAACAAGTGGCATGCTGTCACGACCATATTCTTGTGGTTTCATGCATTTTCCTTTTGTTTCCATCTTTTGAAACCTTAAACATCTATAACGGTGAAAAGTAGACTTCAGGGACTGGCTAAACAATATTACTACAATGTAGTATCTTCAGGGACAGGCTAAACAATAAAAGGGCAGCCCGGTGCTACAAAGCTCCCGCTATGCGCGGAGTCCGAGAAAGCGTCGAACTACTTAGGTTTTTTGTATACAGCCTTACCTTACTTTTTTACTGTAAGAGGCTGTTTCCACGACTCGAACCCGTGACCTCCAGGTCTATGGCGACAATCTTTACCGTTGCGCCAATACTCCCCTTCAAACAATGCAGTTTTAATAATAAGAGAGAACAAATGCAAGGTCCGGGGAAGGGTCGGACTGCTAAACAATGCAGTTTTAATAATAAGAGAGAACAAATGCAATGCCCATTCCAAGCTTCTTACAATGAGGGTGCTTCACATAGCTTTCTGCTTGAATTAGTGTGAAATCCAAAGAACTATTTGCCTCACCATAATCTATTTATGAATTAGGTTGTAACAATTAACATAGGCAAGTTAATGTTGTTTTCGGTTTCTTTGAAGAAGAATATTTAGTTGATCCATATTCACATGTCAGGGCTATCAGTCTGATCCCATTGGGTTGCTATAAAAGAATCATTTAACCCATTCCAGAAAATGATCCTATACAAAAATGGAAAGGCAATGTAATGTCAGGCACTTAGTAGGCACCTTTTTGTTGACAAATAAAGGAGCACGATCTTTTTGTTTACCGATAATGGGGCACCAACATAGCCTGAATGGAAGTCTTATCACCAATGGGTATAGAACCATTGCTGGTGGAACCGGAACAGCCCAATGATTCAATCTTGTGATGTAGTGAACATAAAGGCTACTTTGAAAGGGTTCATAACCGCCAGTGAGGCATAATCTGGTCCAGAGAAATTATCCCTTACAATATGTCATAGGTAAGCTCTAACAAGCATCTCTCAAAATTCAAATGAAGCCCTGATTCTTTATGGCCCCACACTCACAGACTACATACTACATACAAATAACTTGAAGATTTAAAATAAAATAAGAAAAAAGAAAAACACGAAGCAATAACATAAAAACAGGGATAATGAAAGACAGACTGAAAGACATCTCATCCACAAGAAGAGAAATTATCCTACCAGTTCCAAAGATATGAAGATGAAGAGTCCCTGTGATCACTACATTTCAAATTAAAATGATGGCGTAAACATATTTACATGTGTTCTCATAGAATCAAGTCATCACCAAGTTAGAAAATTAGTTTCCTAATCTAAATGCTGCATGAAATTTTACGAGTATCTCAGCTAAAATAGCATTGTGCCACTGCAACCAACTAACTACATTTGGCCCAAAAAAAGGAAAAAATGAATATATCATGAATTAATTCACATGGGTTCTCTTAGCATCAACTCAAGAGCAAATTACATCAATAAAAGAAACTATTCTCTCAAGATTTTTCTTTTATCATGACATAAAACAGTCATTATTTCAGCAGCAGCAAAAATTCAAAATGATAACAGCAAATTACCGATCTCAGCCACATACAAGAACCACTAATCAGATTTACAAAAAATAAGCGCTGGATTCTTCAAAAAAAGAAAAAAGAAAAAAGAAAAAAAATTACATAAACCCTAAGGGCACAACAATCTCAACATGCAAAATTGCAACAATTGACAAGCATGAGCAAATAGATAACAATTTGAGATCATAATTTACAGCATAAAGATAATTTTAATGAAGATCACGGAAGGAATTACCTAAAAGTAGCTCGATTTGTTTAGGGTTTTCTTTTTCCCCCTTTTTTTAACAGTGAGACGAGCGAGGATTTTTGTAGCTTTTCTATTTCGAGCATGAAGCTTTAGAGAGAGTGGGTTACGTTGTGGCGGGATTGCTGTCGACCTTTTAAAATTCCACACTCGCTTACGTACCCGTTAACTGACACATGGGCCCCACTCGGGATTTTCTGGTGCGACCAGGTATGGGTCTCTTATGAATCCATAACTAACTTTTTTGTCCGTTACAGGGCCCGAAAATATGGGAGTTTCTAAACGGGCACAACATTTTTCATATTGAGCCCACTTTTCCTAGTGAGCACATCTCTTTTAAGAGAAAATTTTCCCAGTGAACACACCCCAAATTCTCAAACAATCATTTCCCTTCAAAATCCTTCTGCCGTGCTCCGCATCCGCCTCGACCACCTCCTACCCTATTTCCTGTGCTGCCAACCTATGCTCTCTCTCCTCTGCTCTCTGATCCTGCTTTCTCTCTCGTCTCGTCTTAGATCATCGCCGTATGGGAGACCCGTTGAAGGCTCCAGCAGCGGCAATCCGATGATGGATTCCCACGGCGGCAGGGCGATGGCGGCGATCCGCTTTCTCTCTCTCTCTCTCCTCTCCTCGTCTAAGATTTCTTTTTTCTTAAAATTTTGAAATCCTTTTTTAATTAATCGGAAAAAGTTTTTCCTTTGTTCCCGCTCATGTCGTCCTCTTGCTGTCAAGTGATTTCATGGATTAGGCTGCTTAGTTCTGCATCATCTTGTAGCAAATTTTATATTCATTTGAAAGTTTTTGCCTGATAGAGCTTGATACTTATCGTCAAAGTAGTTATTGGGTGCTTAGTTCTTTTTCTCAATTCTTTAACATTATTTGAAGTTTATATTGTTGATTGCTTTTAGCAACTGTTGTTGGAAGCTAGTAAAAATTTTGCATATTTGCTTGATTGGCATTAACCTTTTTGTCTAATTCTTCGAGAGTATGTTTAACTAGACATTTTACCAAGTTGCTCAATACATTTAATTGTGATAACTTGATATATGATGTGCTTTGAGATTCATTTTTTTTGAAATCTTTTTTGGTTGTTATAAGTTTATAATCCTTTCGCTATTGTTAGTAAGTGCCTCTTCTTCCTTTTAAGCACTTAACTTGCATAACTATATCCGTTGTCAAACATTATCTATGTTATCGATGTGCATGAGCGGAAGCTCTCTGGTCGTCGTAGCTCCATCTCGTTAAAATTTTAGTTTTATTTATTGATTTCTTATTATTATTTGTTTATTTTTGTTTCGATTGAATGGATGAGAGAATGGAGAGTTGAGAAGAGAGAGAGGGAGAGAGATGGAATGTGATGCAGGCAAAGAAAAACATCACTGTTATCAAATCTACTAACTCTCTTGGATAATTTCTCATCTATATTAATGGACTTTTGAATTTTTATTTATTTTTTCTTTGTTTTTAATGTAAATTTTGATAATTTTTTTATTTTAATAGATATGAAGATTAATACAAATCCAAGCTATGTGGACAAAGAGGGAGGTGAGGCTCAGGAATTTTCCATTCAACGATCAATACAAATCCAAGCTATGATAGGTTGTGTAAGGGTGGGAGTACGCCGCCTTCGCCCCTAATCTGCCAAACTCCATGATCTACAAACTGAAATTTTTTTTCCTTTTTTTCTAATTTATTTTACATTTATTTGGATTTATTTGTGTATTGATGAAATTTGTAATCGGAAAGGATAAATTTTGTGTACAAATTTGATAGATGAATAAATTCTTTTGTATTTGATGCATAAACTTTAAGGTTTTTATTATGTTTTGTGGTTTGTATTCTCCATTTTCGTCGAATGCAACACAACTCAGAAATTCCTCTTTTGTATGATTTCTTCGGAAATAATATATACAAATAAACTTCTTTTATAATCATCGTGAAATTTGTAATGAACTTCTTTTATATTTACTTTTTTATGGATATTATTATGATTTGAAGATATTTAGACTGACTTGAAATTATTTCAGTAAGAATTGTAGTTATTATATGTTAAATAACTTATTATGTTTTAGTTTAACTTGATAATATTAATCGATTTACATCCATGTTTTTAATCTAATGTCCAGGTTGTACACCCCAGACAAAATACCAACTGTCCAGACTAGAAGTCCGGATAGTGGACCGCTATCCAGACTTCCAGTCCGGACAAATAAAATCTTATTTGGAACTGTTCGAACTTCCAGTCCAGATAGATTAGGTACTATCCTGACTGTCACACCGGACAGTGAAGAAATTGTTCGGACTGTCAGTCCGGACTGTGAGTTTTTTTGATTCATATATTTTATCAATCCGCATTGTTTTTAGAATTTTTTAGTAAGCAAAGGTCTAATAAAGTCAATTTTTGAATTTAATTTGTGAGATAATTTAATATAGGGAAAGATTTGATGGAATAGTTGTCGGTCTTGGGATTTTTTTTTTCGGTAAACTGAACTGCAGTTTGAGAAGAGAAGGAGAAGAGAGACTGAAGATATAGGTATTTTAGTCCAAAAAATTCGATGACAAGTTTGTAACATGAAAGAAGGTTTTAAGTGGCTCACCGGGAAAAATGATGTGCTTCTTTGGAAACTCCCGAAAATATTGGATTTAATTTGGATCCTTGTTATTCTGAACCCAATAACCCGAAACCCAATAGTCAGATCTATATATTTGGGAGTTTCCAAAGGAGCAGACCAATTTTCATAGTGAGCACACATCTCTGTTTTATTTTTGGGTCAAATCCTAGAAAGTTATATAAAGTGGGCTCACTAGGAACACCACGGTGTGCTCCTTTGGTAACTCCCACATATTTAGGAGTAGCCGTTTCGGGTCAGATGGGCGAGCCCTTTTACTTCAAAATTGTTTTGTTGAGGGGAGGATGATATGCACGCTTGGTGTTTGTAGGAATGCCTCAATGAGCTTGAAGTTTGCCGAGCTGGGCCGGCACCATCCAACTTAATTGGATTGCCCACCCGTCGCCATGCTGAACCAAAGTAAGCTTAGTCTCTGATTTCAACTTCTATTTTATTTCAGAATTTTCAATAGCATTGCTTGCCCGGTATCGGTCCGTTGCTCATGTATCGCTTTTTTCCCACTTGTTTTTGGGATACAGGTTCAGTTCCTGAGGAGGAAGACCAGAAGATCTCGCAGAGATCAGGGCTTTGTGATCCACGACGTCGGTTGGAGCTTGGCCAACATGACGATATTGAGCCTTCCACCGTTGCAAACCGAGGTGCTCGTGCTTCAGCCTCGGATGACTGAGGTTGTTAATTTGTCAACTATTCTCTTGGGAGGAGGAGCTTGTTGTTTTTTAAGAGTCGGCCACTGTTTTTTGAAAGCCAAAATGGTGGGCGGTTGTACTCTGTAATACATACATCAGATAGTGCTGCATCAGTGCCCGCAATGGTGTCTGATGCAAAGCCTCCCAATCCCAGGGGACCTTGTACATGGCAAGCCTCGCATGGGGAGCCACACCATGGGACGTGCCAGTCCCATAATCAAAGAAAGATGTGTGCGTCCCGTGGCTATCAGCCCCTTGTTAAAGCTCCTAGCACCAATTAGTTTCCTGTTGCACATTGAGGGATCAAGGTTAGTTCCTCTCTCGCACTCACCCTTCCACCTAGAGGGCACCGGGCTCATGCCCTCATCTCTGTAGCTCGCACTCTCAGGCCAGACTCCAGTGTCAATCACACCAACTGTAACATCCTCACCATAATCTGGCCAAAGGCCCGAACCCGCATTCAGGCCTAGGAACTAAGACGTGTGAGTCGTATCCTTCTTCGCTGGCAAATCACGATGGCACGACACGAAACCATGCGTTTTCTTCAGCTGCTCAAGCTGCTCTGGGGAGAGCCGTGCAGTGAATCCATGAAGCACGTTCTCGATGGAGTCGAGAGTCGCTGAGTACCAGCCGTGGCGGCTGGCGAATGCCTGCAGCATGACTGATAGGTCCGTGTGGACAATGTAGGTTGCATGGTCTGCTGACTTGGCTCCAAAAATGAAGGGTACATGTAACAGTAGAAGGAGAATTATAGTTGAAGGAAGTGGAGCCATGGATATTGGAATTGTAACAGTTTTTTCTGTAGCTTAGAGCCCAACAGCTCTCTCAGAAGCACATATATAGGTGAAAGTGGAAGAGAGTTATTGGGGTCATGGGCTTCTCTTCTCAAGTTGGTGGTTGCTACAAAAAAACAAGAAGCTAAGGAGTGGAGCTTGATTGATATCAACTCTTGTTGTGGAGATGAACAAACACACACACACAGACACACACACACCATCTCCATTGTTTGTGTGTGGATCAATCATCTGGGGTTCGTGTCTTTATGGAGATAATTTAAAGATTTTGTGGGTAGAATGTGAAGAGTGGAATTTTATGCAATGGTTGTATAAGATTTATGCTATGCATTAGTCCTCAGGGAGTAATAGAGTCGTAGTTGATGGAACAACAAAATTAAGAATATCGACACCAGTAACTAGTGATTTGAGGGTGAGGTGCATAAATCATACCAACACATAACATCAGGATTGTGATTCAATTGATTTAGGGTCAAATGCTAGCAAAAATATACCTCAACCGAATTCAAATTACATGCCAAGTACTTGGAATAAGCTACGACACATGAATATTAAGTAAACCCGTTATCGTTCTTTCTGAAAATCAAAACAGGAACAAAAATGATTGGAAAACCTCATATGATTGTCCATACAAAATAGTTGTATGGTTGAGTGTTATTATCAAACTCCAAATTGCAAAAATATGGGACCATTTGGAGATAATAATAGTAGCGCAAGACTAATAGTTGTAAGGTTGAGTGTTATTATCAAACTCCAAATTGCAAAAATATGGGACCATTCGGAGATAATAATAGTAGTGGAAGACTAATAGTTGTATGGTTGAGTGTTATTATCAAACTCCCAATTGCAAAAATATGAGACTATTCGGAGATAATAATAGTAGTCTGAGATTAATAGTTGCATGATTGAGTGTTATGATCTCCGAATAGTCCCATATTTTTGCAATTAGGAGTTTGATAATAACACTCAACCATGCAACTATTAGTCTTAGACTAATATTATTATCTCCGAATGGTCCCATATTTTTGCAATTAGGAGTTTGATAATAGCACTGAACCATGCAACTATTAGTCTTCCACTACTATTATTATCTCCGAATGGTCCCATATTTTTGCAATTTGGAGTTTGATAATAACACTCAACCTTACAACTATTAGTCTTGCGCTACTATTATTATCTCCAAATGGTCCCATATTTTTGCAATTTGGAGTTTGATAATAACACTCAACCATACAACTATTTTGTATGGACAATCATATGAGGTTTTCCAATCATTTTTGTTCCTGTTTTGATTTTCAGAAAGAACGATAACGGGTTTACTTAATATTCATGTGTCGTAGCTTATTCCAAGTACTTGGCATGTAATTTGAATTCGGTTGAGGTATATTTTTGCTAGCATTTGACCCTAAATCAATTGAATCACAATCCTGATGTTATGTGTTGGTATGATTTATGCACCTCACCCTCAAATCACTAGTTACTGGTGTCGATATTCTTAATTTTGTTGTTCCATCAACTACGACTCTATTAGCGCAACCTTACAACTATTAGTCTTGCGCTACTATTATCTCCGAATGGTCACATATTTTTGCAATTAGGAGTTTGATAATAACACTTAACCATGCAACTATTAATCTCAGGCTACTATTATTATCTCCGAATGGTCCCGTATTTTGCAATTAGGAGTTTGATAATAACACTCAACCATGCAACTATCAGTTTTCCGCTACTATTATTATCTCCGAATAGTCCCATATTTTTGCAACTAGGAGTTTGATAATAACACTCAACCTTACAACTATTAGTCTTTCGCTCTATTATTATCTCCAAGTGGTCCCATATTTTTGCAATTTGGAGTTTGATAATAACACTCAACCACTCAACTATTAGTCTTACGCTACTATTATTATCTCCGAACGGTCCCATATTTTTGCAATTAGGAGTTTGATAATAACACTCAACTTCACAACTATTAGTCTTGCCCTACTATTATTATCTCCGAATGGTCCCATATTTTTGCAATTAGGAGTTTGATAATAACACTCAGCCATGCAACTATTAGTTGTTGGCAAAATTTTTGAGAAAAGAAAGAAGAAAGATTCATAATTCAAGCCAAAAATGGCTAATATGCGGATCATCTATTAGAGAGAGATCCGTGTTTTGAGCCAAAAAAGGTTAAAACATGACTATGTGAGATTTGCATTTTGCTTCTAAAATATCAAGAGATGAAAGATATACCCAAGAGTAAATAAACGCGAGTCACTGGGGGCTTAAAAACGGCTAAGCAGCCAAAACACATATCCTCATTCAGAAATATCTGCATCTTCAGCTAAGTAAAAGTTGACAAATGCGGGCCCCTGAGGGTTTCTTTTTGTTCTCAAAACCTTAAAAATATAATGCTATTTCTTTTTATCCTCAAACGCAGATCCTTGTTCAAAAGAGATCCATGTGGACTATTAGGGTCGTGTTTTAACCAAAATGTGGATCTAATCCGTGACTCAAAACACAAAGCTTGCGTTATGATCCTAAAGGTTTATAAAACTAAAGATAATCCCGTTTTAGTTTAAAACGGCCCAACTAAGAAGCTAACAGGTGGATCATCAATTGAAGAGAGATCTGTGTTATGAACTATTTTCTGAGCTCACAATTAGAGCTAAATATAATTAAAACGCGAACCTTAGAGGGTCATATTTTCACTCAACATCTCAAAGGATAAAAATTATCCTTATCTGTACCCAAATATGGATCTAATCAAACAAGACATGTTACTAGGAGTTAAAATGCAGATCATCAATTACAGAAAGATTTGCGTTCTATGCCCATATTTGGAGTTAAGTATAACCAAAACGCAGACCTCAGAGAGTCGTGTTTCCATTCCAAAGCCTAAAGAGGCAAAAATCACCTTCATTGACACTCAAATGCGGGTCTAAGCATGCCATGCAAGTTACAAGGAGCTAAAACATTGATCTAAAGGGTGAAATCCGTGTTTCAGTTACAAATCTAGAGAATTAAAGATGTCAGTTACAAATCCTGAGGATTTAATGTAAATCCAGGGGATTAAAGACAGAAAATTAATTCTCAAATCAAGGAGGTCATTAATTGAAAGTTACACCAATTCAAAGTCTCCAGTCCTCTATAAATGACCAAAAGCTGGGTTAAGTAAGGTGTTGGATTATCTCTATTTGAGCACTTATGCTAAGAGTCCAAAGTTATTCTCTAAGAGCTTTGCAAAATGATGTCAGCTAAAGAACTAGTGTTCGGATAGTCAACGGAGAGTAGGATCGTCCTTCACACCTACAAAAGAACGTGGTATTAAATAAAGAGGAAATAAGATTAATTGCTCATCTTCTATAAGTGGAAAATTCATAATATAACTTTTTCATTCAAAGTTCAATAAAAACAATTTTATGGCAAACAAGAAATTGACAACTCCACTGGAGAGCCCTATCATCTCCGATAATACTACTATAGCTCAACTCGATAAAGTTCTAGTTGGCACTATGGTCATGTCACTCGTCATCGAGTTCGACCAAGAGCAGTACGAAAAATTCGTCTCCTCTGGCTCCACGAGCCCAAGGTCCTTGCGAAGATGCCGCAAAGTCTCAACCAACTTAGTCTCTAATGAGGCTCTAAAAATTACAATCCTGTCGAAGGACTCTTTGAACCAATCTGGTTCCAAAGGAGAAATTTCTCCTCCCTCAGCACAAGGCTTCTAATTTGCCCCACCTAAGACCTATGTTGATCCCAAAGGAACAATCAGGATCCCAGTAACCACAATGGAAAACTATCATTCTCTGATCTCCAAAGAGATAATTTTGAAGAAAAAGTTCCTCTCACTCGCACCATAAAGAGGAATCCGAGAAGAAGCAAGCCTTACGCTTTTCACAGAGCCATGAAAAAAAGAACTACTATTGAACCACAACCATGTGAAACTGCAATTCACATATAGCGACCAAAGCGTGAAGTTGTGTCCCTAACAAGAAGCTGGACCAAGACGCAGATGTGTTCATTCACATTTTTTTACAAGAAATGTCGCTCGCCCACCAAGTACGTCTTAGATTACAAATGCGGAGTTTACATCCGCGTTTCACAGACTAAATGAGGTCACGCATTTGCATTTTTGAAGCAAAACACGAGCCTTAGGGTCACATTTATGAAGCCAAACTCAGATATCACACCGGTGTTTCATAACTTAAATGCGGATCTCAAACCGCATCTTAACAGAAAAACGCGGCACTCAAATGAAGCCAAACTCAGATCACAAATTTAGTCTTTAAGGCTCATGGACTTTCAGTCCCAGTCTTCTCGGCTTCATCAGAAGCTCAATCTCTAGTCGCAATAGCTAAAGTAAAGTTTGCTCCTAGATTTTTCAAGGGGATAGAACTCATATCCAGAAAATACTATTTGGAGGGGATGTTGCCTCTGCCAATAATCCCATGAGTTCCAATACAGGGGACCTTAAGGAATTTCTCGATAAAAAAGAGAAAAGTCCCAAGTGTCTTAGTGTCATTGTGAATATTTGATCAATGCGGTGTTGTCTCATTTCCGCTGCATTGCAACTCCTGTAAGACCATTTGTCTTCATCATACCCGCGTCGTCTCTAACTCAACCTTCAAAGAGAAGACAATGCAACATCAAATAAGAATTCTCTGAACTGGAATATCCCGAAGTATCATCCAACATAGTATCTTTGGGAAAAAAGAAAAAGAAGATATCAGACTCATCAGACTCTGAACACTTTTCTGGTTCAAAGAGTGTATTCAGTGATATTCGGGGTGTTCTTCGAAACACTCGACTTCAGAAGGGGATGACAGTATCTTTAGATTACCGGAAGATAGCCGGAATCTCCTCTAATGAAGAAGAAACAATAAACTCTGCTGTCACATAATCTCAAAATTTTAACTCATTCCTTAAAGATTCTGCCTCTGCGCATATGGCGCAAGGAAATCCCAAAGAATTTATGAAGAGAATGGATAAGCAGGAGAAGATCATCTAGAAACAGTAGGAGTCTATAAGTGATATCAAGGGAATGCTTCAATTCATGATCAAAGAGCAAACGAAGAACAAGGAAGAATCTTCTTCCAAAGGTTTTCGCATGCCAAGGAAGGATAAAGGGAAAAGAAAAGAGAATTAACCTCATACGCCTCTTTGGAGCACTGGTGGTGAGGAACATAAAGAAGATAATCGTTATGAACACTCGCACTATCAATCTGAGAATTCAGAACATGTCACTTACTGCCTTGATGGAGAGCTTTCAAAACTAGCTCACCACTCTGGTTCATAAGAGCAACTTGTAAGAGTTGGTGGTCGTAAGGCAGTATCCAATGGAGTGGGAGAATATACCATTCACAGAAAATTATAAACCTCTAAAGCTCAAGTCCTTTGATGGTAAAGGGTTGCCAAATCAGCACATTTACTATTTCAAGTCATAAACGGGGCATTTGACCATAAATGACCCTATCATCACACAAGTCTTTGTTAGTACTTTTACGGATCCAACATTTGAATGGTTCCGAAAATTGCAACCGGGAACCGTCAACTCATGGACCGATATGGAAAAAGCTTTCTTGATCAGATTCTACGAAGATGATATAGAGATCTCAATGTCAGCACTTCTTGCTACAAAGCAAAAGAAGGGGGAGTCGACTCAAGACCTCATAAAAAGATTTAGGAATGATTCTTTGGTATGTTCGTATGGGATGCTAGAAAAGACTTTAGTGGAAACCCACAGACATAATCTATCTACTAAAGTTCTCACCAGGATAGGGGCGGTAAAGTACATTACTTAGAAAAAACTATCAACACAAGCAGAAAAAGCCAAGGAAATTGCACAACGGCTTGAGGCTGAAGAAGGAGAAAGACCAAGAATAAATAATTCTGAAACATCTCAATCGTCTCGACCTAAAGGGAAAGAGACGATAATGATAGATACTCCAGGTCCTACTAAACCTCTTCCTAGAAGAACCTCTCCTCCATCAAGGGCTCCTCAAAAACAATATTTCTTCAAGGATGAACACACTATCACTAATTTTAATCTGCTCAGAGAGAGGAATATGTTGAAATTGCCGAAAACGAAGCGCCCTGAAGAAGTAGGAAAGATTAATGATCTCAATAACTGCATATACCACAGAATCATTAATCATCCTACCAAGAGCTGTTACGTCCTTAAGGACAAAATTCAAACCATGGTGGATGCCAATGTCATCAAATTGCAGCCAAAGCAGAAGAAATTGACGGTAAATATGGTGTCCTTCAAATTTGAAAAACTCCAGATTGGATAGAATCAACTATTCAAGACGGAGTTCAGTCAATTTCCAAAGGTACAATGAGGATTGTAAATTACGATCCTCATCAATAATAAAAGAAGGGATTGTCTCCCATTGGGATGTCTAAAAGAGAAATAATGTGGGTACATCCAGACCTTTTCAAGGATGAACAGTGGACTTCAATTTCATTTAAAAAGAAGTCTAAGAGAAAAGCATGTATCTCCAACACTATCACTGCAGCCCCTTAAGATGACATAACAGTTCATCATTTTTCAGACTCAGAAAAGGAACTCAAAGAATCATTAGCCGTCAATGTAGACCAACAACAACCTTTCAGAATGCATTGAGGAAGAGATTACTTGAAAAATTATGATCAGATGGTCGAATCTCAACTTCCTGAGAAGAATAAGCAGAAAAAGATTAAGTTTGATAAAACTCTTAAAATCAAAGAAAAAGAAGTAACGAAAAGCTCTAAAAAGTCTTTCCGATTTGATGTGTTAGCACAGTTGGCCAACATTCCTGCAAGAATTACTTTATGTAAGCTCCTGAGCTATCCAAGTAAACCAGAGAAGCCTTAAGGGAATCTCTACAAAACTCTAAAGTGTTTCTGGTCCAAATCCCAGAAACAATAAAAGAAAAAGAAGTTTGTGCAGCATGCCATCAAGTTTCTAAGCAGATACCTTGCATAACATTTTTTCCAGATGATATGCAAATGAAGAATAATAAGCATCACCAGCCTTTATACCATAAAGGTTATATAGGGTCAACGGAGATTGATCGAATTCAAGCTGACCCTGGATCCGCTTTGAGCATAATGCCGAGGATGATACTATGGTATCTTGGGATCCCTATGAGTAGACCGGTATCAACAAACACAACCATTTTCGGATTCAACGCTAATGGTTGTAAACCCTTGGACAAGATGAAATTGAAATGTTAGATCGGTGATCTTAAGACAGAAGTCATATGCTATGTAATAGATACTCACACGTCTTACAATCTACTGCTCGGAAGACCATGGATTCACCACAATCTCCTTGTCCCTTCTACACATTACTAGTGTATGAAATATGTGGACAAAGTGGGAAATGTGAAAACTCTAATAGCAGAAAAGCAACCCTTCAAAGGGGTTGAAAACTACTTTATAGATCACTGCAATATCAAGACATATTTGAAGCAACTGAATAACCTACCCCACAAGAATCAGATAGTGGCAATGAGGCTAATACTAAATCAAGATCCGAAAATTCAAGATCCGATGATAAAAATTGGGGTGTGGAACCCATTGTAATAAGCCTTGAAGATCTTGATGTAAATGACACTGCCAATTTTGATGGCGAGTGGGTAATTAATGAGAATGTAGAGTTTGCTTATTTGTCTGGTGTTGATTCTGAACTCTCAAGTACTAGTACTGATGTTGTGAGTGATAAATCTACTCTTTAGCATCATTCCAAGCACCCATTCGTTTATCCTTTTGTGTACAAAGTGATGATGATGGAGATGCAAGTGAAGTGATCTTTGAAATCCCTTCCAAATATAAAAGTTAAAGACCTATATTATTTGGAAAAACAAACAATAATTATAAAGACAAGTACTTAGCTTCTGAAGAAGAAGGAAAAATCCTGAGTTCTTTCATTATAATAAAAATACATATAAAAAAATAAAAAGATGGGATATAACTTAGCCGAATGCAGGAGGTTGAATTTTGAAAAAGGAAGAAGAACTATACTATAACCATTTGTTCCAAAAGAAAAAATATTAGATTATTAAGATAAAACTGGCAAAAGTTGGAATATATTACCACTCCTGGAATCCTTTCAGAAACGAATTCTGAAGAACTCTGATATAGTCATTCATCAGAAACGAATGTTAGGAATCTGATGTAAGTGTTGGAGCCATTTTTTAAGAAGTCTCTATCAACATGGTTTCCAGAGACCAAAAAAAAGAATATAAAGAATTGCCACCAATCAAAGATGATTTCTGGGCAAAACACTTAAATATGAAATGAAAAGTTCAGTTTGAACAACGTGAAGCTCCAACTGAAGATAAAGTGATCCAAATAAATATGGGTGATGAAACTAATTCTAAACCATATTTATAAGCAAAAATTTGTCTTCCAAAGAAAAAGAAGAAATAATTGTTATTATTTAATAATACATTGATGTTTTTAGAATTATAAAGATATACCAGGAATAGACCCAAAAGTGGCAATGCACAAGTTGAATATCCGACCAAACGCAAAATCCGTAAACAACAACGACGAAGGTTATGTCCTAAAATAATGGAAGTCGTTTAAGCTGAAATCAAAAAACTAATTGAGTCAGGTTTCATTCGCGAAAAATAACATCCTGATTGAGTTGCAAATATAAACCTCGTGATTAAAAAGAGTGGAAAAGTCAGAGTCTGTATCGATTTTAGAGACCTGAACAAAGCATGTCTGAAAAACGAATTTCCATTGCTAATCACAGACGTCATGATCGACAATACTTATAGTTATGAACAGATGTCGTTCATAGGTGGATTTTTAGAGTACAATCAAATTAAGATTCAAACACCACTGGGAGTGTACTATTCTACCTCATACCTTTCGGCCTAAAAAATATTGGCGTCACATATCAACGTGCTATGAACCCATATTCCAAGAGCATCTCCGGAAAATGATGGAATGTTACGTAGATGATTTAGCTATCAAAAGAAAAAGTAAAGACAATCATCTTCATGGTTTGATAATGGTGTTCAATTTTATACGGAAACACCAGTTTAAAATAAATCCAACTAAGTCTTTTCTCGGAGTTTCGGTGGAAAGTTTCTTGGATTTATAGTCACTTCCCAGAGAATTCATCTTGATCCAAACAAGATTAAAACAGTTCAAGACATGCCGCCACCTAGAAATCTCAAAGAATTGAGAGGAGTACAGGGAAGGCTGGCATACATACATAGATTTATATCAAACATATCTAGGAGATATCAACCATTCACATTATTAATAAAGAAATGAGTATCATTCATTTGGGATGATACTTGTCAGAAAGCTTTCAAAGAAATTAAGGAATATCTCATGAAGCCACCCGTCTTTGTATCTCCAATGACAGGAATACCTTTTCTGTTACATGTGAGAGCCATTGACCATTCTTTGGGAGTCTTGTTAACCCAAAAGAATGAATTTGGACATGAACAAATCATCTACTATTTAAATAGAATGATGGTTGGAGCTGAACATTGATATAACTCAAGGAAAAAAGAATGTCTAGTTTTGGTATTTGTAGTACGGAAAATGTGACACTATCTGGTAGGCCAAACAATCCACATTATATTGAGAGTTAATTCATTAAGAATATTAATTACCAAACCAGGATTATTAAATTCAAGACTATCCAATTATGCTATCTTGCTATCGCAATACGATATGCAATTCATCCCACAAAGGTCAATTAAGGGTCAAGTTATAACTGATTTCTTAGCTGAGTACCAAATTCCGGTGTCTTCAAAACTGTACGAAGACATCCCTGACGAAATAGCAGAAAGAAGTACAGCTCCTGAAAATGATACTCCACAACAGACTACTGAAGCAAATATTATTACAGAAGAAGTATGATAACTTTTCTTTAATGATGTCTCCAGAATATGATCCAAAGGAAAGATAATAGCAAGAGTGGGGGTTGTTTTTGTCTCTCTTCACAACCATTTTATCCCTCAAGCATATTCACTAATAGAGTCATGATCTAACAATGTTGCTTAATACAACGAATTGATAATTGGCCTAAAAATAGCCAAACAACTAGGGGTAAAATATTAAAGGCATATGAAGATTCTCCGCTCATTATCAATCAAGTCAAAGGAGAATATGAAGTCAAGAATGATGATCTCTTGTCATAATACCAAGCAATTACGAAAATGACTGATAGTTTTAGCGGCTTCTACATTAGTCATGTGTCGCGCCATCAGAACAGTTATGCAGACTCGCTTCTTTAGCTGCCACTCTAACATTGCCCAAAAATTCTAGTAAACGCATAATAGTGGGAAGCAAGGAGTTATTCTACCCAAAAAATAAATTCGAAGTGGAGTTAAATTCATGCAGGAAACAAGAAGCATATGAAGTATATGCTCTTGAGTCTGATTTGAACCAAGAGATTAGCGATTTCCTTATATAGACTATGTTTTTTATAGAATATTGCCAGAAGATCCCAAAGAAGTAGTAATAATTTGAATAAAATCTATTCAATTTTATTATAATGCCGAAATTCAGACATTATATAGAAAACCTTATGATGAAATCCTGCTTCGCTGCCTTTATAACAAAGAAGCCCAAGAAGCACTTGAAGAAGTTCATAGTGGTATATGCAGAGCACATCAATTAGGACAAAAATTCTAGGATAGACTCTGAAAAATGGAATATTATTGGCCCCAGATGGTGATAGACGCAATTGCTTATGCCAGAAAATGCATGGTCTGTCAAATACATGCGAACTTCATATATCAGCCACAAGAATATCTCCATCCAACGACTACGTTGTGGCCATTTGAAATGTGGAGAATGGACTTTATCGAGTCGATTTCGCTATCATCAATAAGGGGTCACCAGTTCATATTGGTCATAACAAATTACTTTTCAAAGTGGATTGGAGTTGTTCCTTTAACTAAAGTAAAGACATCAGACATGATCAAATTCATCAAACTTTATGTCATATATCGCTTCAGGGTACCTAGGAGAATTGTTTATGACAACGAATCTCAATTTGTGAGTCAGTCATTCTCCAGATTTTTCAATAAATATTGGATTAAAGTATATCTTCATCTCCATACTATCCTGCAACCAATAGTTTAGCAGAAGCCTTCAGCAAAACAATAGTGAAACTCCTTAAATAGTTCGTTTCATCCAACCAACGTGATTGGGATGAAAAGTTTGGAGAATATTTCTTGGCATACCGAACTACTGTCAGGACACCTTTTTCTTTGGTGTATAGATTCGAAGCAGTACTTTCTTTGGAGATCCAAATTCCGTCATTACGAGTTGCATTAGCGACCAAAATGACATAAGAAGAAAAACATCGGCAAAGACTTCTAGAGTTGGAAGCCCTCGATGATAAGCGTTATGAAACACAACAAAGTATTAAATTTTATCAAGTGCGAATTTCCAAAACTTTCAATAAAAAGGTCAAGTAGAGAACTTTCAAAAAAAAGTGATTTGGTTGTTTTAGTAAGAAGACCAATCATAACCAACTAAAAATCTAAAGAAAAGTTCTAGCCAAAATGAAAAAGATCTGTTGTCATTGACACGGTTTATTCAAATGGCACATATCGATTGGCAAAACCGAATGGCGATAAAATAATGATAATCAATGAAAATTTTCTGAAGAAATATTACTCTTAATGTAAAATTCAAGAAACCGATCATAGAAGTATCTATCATTCTTCTCTTCTTATAGTTTTCCTTGAAGCATATTTGCTTGAATCTCGTGGTCCTTTCCCCAACACCGCATTACCCGAATCCAAATTTCAATACATAATATATATAAGTGGTAATATTGAAAAATCCAACTGCCAATTCCTACAGTGGAAAAATCTACTTAACTCAAAGAGATTATCATTGTAATGACCTTCATTTTTTATAGGTGTAAATAATTAAAAAAATAATGAAATAATAAAAATGACTTTTCAATTTTTATAACATCCAAACCTTTAATTTTCTATAACTCCTAAACTTTTCATCTTCTCCAACCTCCAAACTCTTCATCTTCTCCATTATTTCAACAATAAAACTCTCATATTTAATTCTCAAAATTAAACTCCCTAATTAAACTAAAATCTTTCATATTCTAAACCTCTAAATTGAAAACCTATATAAACCCATATTTCTTAGCCCTATTGTAAATAGTCTTTCCTCTAAAATTCTCTCTCTCTCTACTCGCCGGAGCCGCCACTGGAGTCGTCACTGCCAACGGGGCCGCACTTCTCCGGAAAGGAACACCTCCCTCCTCTTTCTAAATTTTGGGATCTCACATTTTATCAATAGGTAAGATATTATCCTTCTTTTCCAGACTGAGTTAAATTATTTTATTTGATCGTAGGACTAGCTTATCCACTACCCAATAAATTTAATGGTTTAAAAATAATATCTACCATCTTATAGATCCAATAAAATGGATTTAAACATATTTTCTAATTTCAGACCCACTTAACTTTAAAATCAATTTTGAGTATGTTATAAAAATACTGAAAAATCTCTAAAAATCATCTAACTTATATTCATCTATTTTTTATATTTTTAGAATATTTTTAATGTATAGATTGCTCCATTGATCGATATCGGAAAACAATATCCAAGTGAGTTCTTTTTGGACTCACTAAACATGCTAGTTTTTTTTTATATTATTCCAATTATATCATCTAATTTATAGATAATGAAATTGTTATTACAATTATTATTTCTTTATATTGTTAGAAATTAATTTGTAAAAAATAAATTTGTTACTACAATTGCAATCATTGACATTTCTATTATTTCTTGAAGCCCAATAATAAATTAGTGATTCATTTCTTACTTTTGTTTAGTTTATTGTATTTTGTTTCAACTGTATCTAAATTTCGTTCTAATAAGTAAAGAAGTCAAATTTTTGTTGAATTTTTTTATAACAATTATTGAGTATTATTGTGGCAAATTTATTGAGGTTTTAGCATATTCAAACCCAATATACTGCCGGTACGTATTATACATGCTCGTATACTGTATATCGGGAGCGGGGCATGAAAATCGCCAAATCTGAGTTTCAGTACAGAATATATAAGTGGTAATATTGAAAAATTCAACTGGCAATTCCTCCATGGGGGAGATCCACTTAACTCAAGGTGATCATGACCAAGCTAATTATCATGTCTCTGACGAATGTTAAAGGAGGCTTTGATAGGTATTAAGAAGAATCCCGAACCGCTCAAAAGCAAAATGGATTATATACAAACATCTTATGTAAGAGTAAGAAGCAATCAAATTAAGTATTGAGCGGTTTGAGATACATATCTTCTTCAATAACTCTCAGTTGCGTTTTCGACCGAATCAACAAAACCCCAACCACTGCCCGAAAAAGTAGAATAAGAAGATTTCTAGAAAAACTTCTTGTAGTACTTATTCCGAATAATGCAGCAAAGAATGATGCATTTTCCTGACCACTACCAAGAAAAGCGGAATAAGAAGATTTCTAGAAAAACTTCTTGTAGTACTTCTTCCGAATAATGTAGCAAAGAATGATGCATTTTCCCGACCACTACCAAGAAAAACTTCTTTGTAGTACACCTTCTGAAGAATGAGGTAAAAAATAATGTAGTTTCTTGGTACAAGGTATTCGATGTAACTCCAACCGGTATCTCGAAAAGTAAAGTATAAAAGTATCAAATCATTTGATTCACATACTTGAATTTCTTCCTCAACAAAAGAAAAATTCAGCACTATGACTTGATCATTAGTCCACTTAAACACCGGAGTATATGAAGACCCTAAAGAGATTAATGAATGTGTCTAATTCTTGATACTATTATCTCCAAAACAGAATCAATTTGTCAACCAATCAAATGGAATTCATTTATAAGTGAGAAGCTCATTTCTGACTAGCTCCACCGGAGCTTTATAAGACAAAGTTCCTTTTGGGAGATTCAATTCTAGGCGTTGTAGTCAATATTTTGTTACTCATTATTTCATCAATTTTCCCAGCGGAGTACTGCAAAAAAAATTGTCAAGTTAAAAAAAACTATCTCTAACAAAATTCAAATTCATTTCCACTAAATTTATCAAGTTAATGATTACCTCTAACAAAACCAAATTTCATTTCTACCAAATTTGTTAAGTTAATGATTATTTCTCACAAAACCAAATTCCATTTCTACCAAAATTTGACAAATTCAAATTCTATTTTCCACCAAAATTTGTTAAGTTAAAAATTATTTCTGACAAATCCAAATTCTATTTTCTACCAAAATTTATCAAGTTAAAAATTACTTCTGACAAATCCAAATTCTATTTTCCACCAAAATTTATCAAGTTAAAAATTATTTTTTACAAATCCACATTTTATTTCCCTCAAATTTGTCAAGTTAATGATTAGCTCTGACAGATCCAAATTCTATTTTCTCCAAATTTGTCAAGTTAATGGTTACTTTTGGCAAATCCAAATTACATTTCCTCCTAATTTATCAAGCTAATGATTATCTCTGATAAATTCAAATTTTATTTCCACCAAAATTTGTCAAGTTAAAAATTATTTTTGACAAAATCCAGAATCCACTTCTACCAAATTTGTCAAGTTAAAAATTACCTCTGACAAAATCAAATTCATTCCTCCAAAATTTACTAAGTTAAAATTACCTCTAGCAAAAATCTGTTATAATGCATGTCACTGAATAGCTAAAATTATAAATTGTTGAGGAAAGTTAATGATTACTTCTATCATGTTCAAGAAAGTTATTCATTTCTCGCAAATCTATTTGTGCATATGATTACTGACTCTATATTGCCAAGTTAATGATTATCTCTGGACAATATGTGAAAGAGTCAATGATATATCAAGTTAACAAATACCTCTGATCACCAACACCAAATTCATTCATCAAGTTAACAGTTATCTCTGAATGAATGACAACCAAAATATTTCCATTTCTCAAATTCTTTTCATTATCAATTCCACATTAAAAGAGCTCCTCGACAAAATACTTGAAATCATACAATATCAAGAAAATACAAATTACTGAGTCAAGAGAGCCTTGATTTTCTCATCGATCTCCTTCGCTTCTAATTAAATAGCTTTATAAGTTTGAACAGTGGCCTATCTTTGAAGTTCCTCTTCACTGACAGTCAAGTTGCTCACCGGATCAAACTTAAGAGTCTCCAATTCTACATGTTCAGTCAAGAGAGTTTTATTAATATCATCATGCTGCTTAGATAAGTCGGTGATGATCTTCATTATCTCCTCACGAGCCCTTAGAGTTATTTCAAGATAAGTCTGAGTTTTAGCGATGGTCTCGAGTTTTCAAGATAAGTATTCTGGTGACCTTCCATATATAAATGTTGGAAAGCCAAAGAGGCCCCACCTTTTCTTTTCAAATGGAGTTAAGCTCCCTGGTATTTCTGCAAAGGTATACAAAGACATTAAGCACGCTCCAAAGATCTTCGCTTGTTGAGAAGGCAAGCAAAAGCCACAAGAACGGATGTCTGTCCTGAGCAATGTGCTGAAGTACAACAACTATGATGCTGATCCTATGATTCAAGCATGTGTAGTATCTATTAGCTCTCAGTTTACACAGGTGGATGGTCGAATACTGCCAGCACTGAGGTTACTCGTTGGAAATGGTGAAAATTTTATGCCGAGGAATTCAGGGCTGAAATCTTCTCTCCTCTCCCGGTTGCTAGATGAGACACGGGCAGGAAATTCACTTCGTAGTCTAAATTGAACTTCACCATCATACCCACCAACATGGCCAAAATAATGATTCTTGGAAGGTGGATTTAAAGCGTAATTCACTGCATCAATCAAAGAAAAGAATATGAAAAAGATTTAGACAAATCTATGATAAAATGAGCTGTTCAAATCCAAAACGCAGATCACAAGTCCTTAGAGACTCGTGTTTTATATAAAAAAGATAAACTTTTCAAGTTTAATCTTAAAAATACAAAATGCATATCACAGGTCCTTGGAGACCCGCATTTTAAATCAAAAAGATCAACTTTTCAAGTTATCTTAAAAATCCAAAATGCGGATCGCACATCCTTGGAGACCCGCATTTTAAATCAAAAAGATCAACTTTCTCAAGTCTTATTTTTCATATTTAAAATGCCGAGCGCAGACCCGCGTTTAAAAATTAAAAGAAGCTTTTTTTGAAGCCTTGTGTTTCAAATCTAAAACATGGATCATGAACCCATGTTTTCAAAAGTTAGTTTTTTCTAGTTCAATAACAGTCCTTAATGATGAATCACCAAAATTAAACGAGGCAAAACTCGTTGGTTTACCACAAATCATTGGTTTTTCCTGAAGTACGACCGGAGAAGAGCCAGAGGTGGCTTGAGGGTTTTGAGAGGCTCTAGCGATTTGGCTAGAGGATGATGATTTCCTCGTCATTTTCTCTAGAAGACCTTAAGTCAAAAAAGCCCGAAGGCTAATAGAGAAAGAGCTTGGAGAAGCTTGAAAACGAAGAGCTTGAAAAAGCTTGGAAGTGAAGAAAGTTGGAGAGCTACAAAAAAAGTAAGTTAGAATGACTTTTGAAAGAGACTTGGCATTTTATATAGAAGATTTGATGGCCAAAATCTTTGGCCCAAATCTCGAAGATATTTCATCATTATAAATGCAGCAGGGAGGCTTTGATCTATGTGCCAGAAAGGCAGCAAAAGCGGCGACGCTTCAAATACGCTGCTTAAAGTGCAGACTCGCGTTTTTAAACGCAGGGTTGCATTTTCCCTTTTTCAAATGCAGACTCGCGGTCGCGTTTTCCTCTTCAAACGCAAATCTATGTTTTAGGCTAAAATTATCAATTATTTCATATATCCAAAGTATTTCAAAACACCTTTAAAGTTATGAAATTTTAAAAACTTTGAAAGGGTTTTGTTGGCAAAATTTTTGAGAAAAGAAAGAAAAAAAGGGATTCATAGTTCAAGCCAAAAATGGCTATCACATAGATCATCTAATAGAGAGAGATCCACATTTTGAGCCAAGAAAGGCTAAAATGTGATCCTATGAGATTTGGATTTTGCCTCTAAAATATCGAGAGATGAGAGATCTCCCCAAGAGTGAACATACACGAGCCACTGAAGTATTAAAAATAGTTAAGGAGTCAATATGCAGATCCTCATTTAGAAAGATTCGCGTCTTAATCTAAATAAAAGCTGACAAATACGGGCCCCTTAGGGTCGCGTTTTGCCTAAATCTTAAAACTATAAGATTATTCTTTTTATTCTCAAATGCGGATCCTCATTCAAGAGAGATCCATGAGGACTCTTAGGGTCATGTTTTAACTAAAATGCGGATTTAATTCGCAACTAAAGCACAAAGTTCACATTGTGACCCTAAAGGTTTATAAAACTAAGGATAACCCTATTTCAGTACAAATGTGGACCCAGCTGAGAAGCTAACATATGGATCATCAATTGAAGAGAGATCCACATTTTGAACTATCTTCTGAGCTCATAATTAGAGCTAAATATAATTAAAATGCGAACCCCAGAGGGTCGTGTTTTCACGCCAATGTCTTAAAATGCGAACCCCAGAGGGTCGTGTTTTCACGCCAATGTCTTAAAGGATAAAAAATATCTTCATTTGTACCCAAATACATATCTAATCAAGCAAGATATGTTGCTGGAAGCTAAAATACGGATCATCAATTACAGAGAGATCTGCATTCTAAGCCTATATTTGGAGCTAAGTATAGCCAAAATGCGGGCCCCAGATAATCGCGTTTTCATTCCAAAGCCTTAAGAAGTGAAAATTACCTTTATTGACACTCAAACGCGGGTCCGAGCATGCCACGCAAGCTAAAAAGAGGTAAAACACGGATCTAGAGGCTAAGAACTGCGTTTCAGTTATAAATTTAGAGAATTAAATATGTCAATTACAAATCCTGAGAATTTAATATAAATCCAGGGGGTTAAAGACAAAAAATAATTCTCAAATCAAGTAGACTATTAATTAGACAGTTATATCAATTTAAAGGTCTCCAGACCTCTATAAATAATCAAAGACTGGAATAAGAAAGGGGTTGGATTATATCCATTTGAGCACTTGTGCTAAGAGTCTAAAGTTATTCTCCAAGAGCTTTGCAAAAGGCTGCAAACTGAAGAACTGGTGTTTGGATCGTCAACGGAGAGTCGAATTGTCTTCCATGGTTACAACAGAACCCGGCATTAAATAAAGAGGAAATTAGATTAATTTCTCATCTTCTATAAACAGAAAACCGTTCATATTGTAACTTTTTCATTCAAAGTTCAATAAAACCAATTTTATGGCTAACAGAAGTTTGATAATAATACTCAATCATGCAACTACTAGTCTTACGCTACTATTATTATCTCCGAATGGTCTCACATTTTTGCAATTAGGAGTTTGATGACAACACTCAACCATGCAACTATTCGTCTTGCGCTACTATTATTATCTCCAAATAGTCCCATATTTTTGCAATTAGGAGTTTGATAATAACACTCAACCTTACAACTATAGAAATAGCCAGAAGAGATAAGAACTTGTGCTAGGACTATATTGCAAATTATATATCTCGAAGGAGAGAAAACAAGATGGCTCGAAGATATACGCATGGCATACACGCCTAATTGCTAGAGTACATGTAAAAAGACAAAATCGGTGGTTATGAAATATAGAAAACTAAGGAATAAATATCATAAACTTTGTCTTATAGACATTAAGTGTGTGTTTGAAAGCAAATGGCTGTCATTAGTTCGGGAGTTTTGCATATTTAAAGTGCCTGGCAAGTGATTGGCTTGCATTTGATATAATGTTTTACATTATGTGGGATAGATTTGGGTACAAACAAGAAGGCTGTTTTCTGATGATTGTATATTGAAAATTCTCTAGCTGCTGTATAGGGGAGAGTAGGAGAGTTGTCAACTTGTTATTGACAAAAAAAAAATGGTTGAAGTGGAGAGATAATAATCAAGTTGATGTGTAGTTCAGGTACAAACAAGAAGGCTGTTTTCTGATGATTTTATATTGAAAATTCTCTAGTTGTTGTTTAGGGGAGAGTAGGAGAGTTGTCAACTTGTTATTGAAAAAAAAATGGTTGAAGTAGAGAGATAATAATCAAGTTGATGTGCAGTTCAGGTAGATACAGCTGAAATAAACTAAAATCTGAATTTGATGTAGCTGCTAATTCTTTGGAAGGTTTTAACGGCAGAAGGCTTAGAAATGTTAGAAAAAACCCATAAGATATATTTGCAGTTTATAAATGATAGGATTATATTTGACAGAGAGAGAGAGAGAGAGAGAGAGAGAGAGAGAGAGCTTATGGCCCTTCACTGTGAACTGCCAAAAAGAATTGCCTTATCCACTGCATACTGTCAATTGTTATGAAAACTCACCTTCAGGTGCTTGAGATACTGACTACTTTCTCAGTCACCCTGCATACTATGTTTTGTATGGTTGTAATACATCTAACTCAATAGTCTCGCATTAAATATGAGAGAATAGTTAGCGTAGTTTATAAGGATTTATATAAATCTATAAAATAATCGTAGATAGTTTTTTTAAGAGAGGAATTCACGATGGATTATAAACTATTTTAATTCATGTTATTCAACTGTGACTTAGCATATTTTTATAAATTTTGTTTGCCTTCATTGTCTTTTTCGCCTGCCTTAAAGTGCTTCTTGTTTTACTTAATTACTCATTAGCTCAACCATAGCTTTGATTGGTGTTTACCAAAGAATGAGCAGGTTACAACTAATAATATGTGATAAAATAACATGAAGTTCCTAAGTATCTTATTGCCTTTAGTTTGTAACAATAGCAATTATTTTGTTTCTCTAGTTTGTAACAATGGCAATTGGTTTGTAACATGGCAATAAAATAACATGAAGTTCCTAAGCATCCTCATTTCAAATCCTAAACTTGTGTTCTTGCCTGAAAAGTTTCAAATTATATATATATATATATATATATATATATTGATTGAAGTAGAACGGTGAGCATTACCTCCCATGTTCCATTAACGAAATTTTAATAGAACATAGAACAAAGTATATATATACATATACACACACATTTAAGACAGAGATAACAGGGTTTAGGTCTGAGAATAGATATTATTTACTAGCCTCGACACTCTTATGCAAATATGTGTGCGTGCGTGCGTGCATGCGTCAAGTCTTCTATGTAACCACCTATGTAGTTTAATTGTGGTCCATTGTGCTGTGTGATATTCTTAGTAGCAAGAGGTAGATACTAATCTTCTATCGACATTTTTGGATTATGATAGTAACTTGCTCTGATCTTGTCCAATATTGACGAAAGGAAATATTTTCGTATTATTCTGACAAATGCATTTCTCTATCTACTACTTGTTCAGTATGTTAAATGTGCATATTCCAGATTTGATAAGGTTTTATTTTCATTGAATGGAACTTGTTACTAGCTTATTAGCTATATTTGATCGTGAACTTCAATTTCAAAATCAATCAGAGATAAGCATGACAGTGACTCTTGAACGAACTAAAGATAATTCCATATACCAAGTTTTATTTTATTTTATTTGACCATCAACAAATTGAGGTTTTGTTTCTTCAATTTTATCAGTATATCTTCCATTAGATCCTTCATACGATTTTTATTGCAAAGAGATTATTGTCTTACTGACAAGTCATTGTGTTTTGAATAATTTTTCATTGTACTGCTCGTTTATGGTAACTGTAAAAGGAGTTTGTCACACTTCATCCCTCTAGAGCTGGCGTGCAGGCATATTGCAAATTAAACAAAATAAAGTACACCAACTATTAGAACAAAATAGAAGATTTCTTGAAAATAACTCAATGCACCGTAACAGTACGTTTTTATGTTATTTTAAGTTATATTACATAACGTTATGTTACGTTATTTACAATTATCTTTTTAGTAATTTTTATATTGTTGTTAATTATTATTTTGATTATTTGTGAATTGCTGTAATTTTATTACTTGATTAGTTGTTGCCTTGTCTGATTGTTTATGGAATTGCTAGTTAGTTAATTTGCGATTGTTTCCTTGTTCGCTTGTAATTCTTCTCCAGTTGCTGAAATATCTTGTTGATTTTATTGAATTTTTAACTGAACTGTAATCAATAATTATAAATAAGATAAATTGAACATTACAAAATATAAATTACAACAATGATAATAAATGAAATTGAAATAAAAAAAATTAGAATATTGTTTTCTTATTTAAATAATAACTTAAATTATGGTTGCAAACTTAATATAATTTATGAAGATAAATATAAAAATTATTGTAAACTTAATATAAAATTAAAATAAGTTATGATTATAAAATAATTTTATATTTTTTTTTATATTTTAAATTTATTTTTCAATTTATAAAAAATATTTCATATAGTTTATAATTATTTTTATTAAATAAATAGAAAATTATATAAACTATATTATGTGATACGTACATGTAACAAAAATAAAATGTTTCGTTATCGTTATTTTAAATGTTAGTTTATAAGTCGAGGTCAAGTCACATGCAGGGGTCTTTGCGATTTGATTTGATTTGCCTGCTCCTGCGAATTCTATCCAAACTATCAATGTCATCTGTTTTGTGAAAACAGTAGGAATTAAACAATATAATATTATAGTTGTTGAAAATAGTATTTGTTCGACCTTTCATGCCATAATTCCATGTGTATTGTAACTGTAACTACCACCCATCCATCGCATCCGCTTCCAGCTATCCCCCCTGCGCCTGTTAGCCCCGACCTCCCAAATGTGCATGGCGAATATGGCTTTCTCCACACATCAGCTGCTTTTGATCAGGTGCGGCAAAAGAGTTCCATGCATGTCGACATGGAGAAAGTGCAACCGTACGTGGAAAAGATGCCATAATGTTTAGTCGTCGGCATGCATGAAGGCATAACACGCAAATGTTTGGACCGTACAATCAGTCAGTCACTCAAGTGAGGGCCGCTTCTCTAGATCAATTAAACAAGCCACAAAAAAATTTGAACTTTTAACGTCACTAGATATTTCATGGGATGCTGCATGCCAACAAAATATTTTAAATGGCCTTCTTATTTTTATCAACTTTTTAAAAGTATCTTATTGTCAAGCTGAGACAAGCAGAGAAATTAAAAGGTTCAAACTCATCAATCATTAAGTCTAAGATAAGTATATTATCAGAATCTTACTTCTTATCACCAACTTCCCTTTGCATGCAACAATCTCGTGCAATAATTAAAGGAAAACAAATATATTTCTCTCATTATTAGACAAACTCTAGTTCTCACTATCTTGTAGCGTAGTTAGCAGATCGAAGAACAATCATTATTCTATTTTCTTAGCGTAGATTGTGTTTATAGTTTCGTGTATTTTATGTTTTGCTATAATTTTTACTTTCTACTACTTTGAACTATATATTTATTCCTTGTCACGCTTGCTTTCGATATACAATATATGAATACGTACAATACAACAAGTAATCGTAAGAGATACTGGTTACTTCTATATAAACTCGATTCTAACCACCAAGACACTATCTAGCCATGGCCACTCTCCTCCCCAAGCCAACTGAAGCCATGGCCACTCTCCTCCCATTTCTGCTCCTCCTCCTCTTCTCGTCACCCACATTGTCTTCTCCGGCTGATCGATCCACCTATATCGTCCACATGGCAAAGACCGCGATGCCTAATCACTTTGTCGATAGCCATGATTGGTACGCCGCCACTCTCCAGTCCCTTTCCGACGATAGCTCCCCCGATATCGTCTACACCTATGAGCATGCCATCAACGGCTTCAGCTCCTTGCTCACCGCCGACCAACTGCAAGCCCTTTCAAACACCCCAGGCTTCGTTTCGGCCTACCCCGACAGGCAAGCCACCCTCGACACCACTCACACATTCGAGTTCCTGTCCCTCTCCCCGACCACCGGGCTATGGAACGCATCAAAGTACGGTGACGGTGCTATCGTTGGTGTCATCGACTCCGGTGTCTGGCCCGAGAGCAAGAGCTTCATGGACGACGGAATGGGCGAGATACCAAAGAGATGGAAGGGAGAATGCCAGGCTGGGCAGGCCTTCAACTCCTCTATGTGCAACCGGAAACTCATCGGGGCACGGTACTTCAACAAAGGAGTCATGGCTGCAAACCCCAACATAACCATTTCGATGAACTCTGCGAGAGATACGATGGGCCATGGATCGCATACCTCTTCAACCGCCGCAGGGAATTTCGTCGAACACGTATCATTTTTCGGATATGCCGAGGGGACCGCGAGGGGTATCGCCCCCAGGTCGCATGTGGCGATGTACAAGGTGCTGTGGGACGAGGGACGGTATGCCTCGGACGTGCTCGCTGGCATGGACCAAGCAATCGCGGACGGTGTCGACGTGATATCGATATCAATGGGGTACGATGAGGTGCCACTGTACGAGGACCCAATAGCGATCGCATCCTTCGCAGCCATGGAGAAGGGAGTGTTCGTCTCGTCATCGGCCGGAAATGCTGGCCCGAGCCTGAATACACTTCATAATGGGATCCCTTGGGTGTTAACCACCGCTGCGGGCTCCGTCGACCGAGGATTCGCTGGAGTGATCACCCTTGGCAATGGACTTACCATCACGGGCATGTCGATGTACCCAGCAAATGCACTGGTAGTCGATAGCCCAATCCTCTACAACAGTAGTTTCCCGTCATGCAACGACTCCTTCCTATCGTTATCGTTGTCTAAGCCACGATATGTAGTCGTCGTGTGCCGCTATACCACAGGGCAAATCTCCAGCCAAATTGGCATGGCCACCGCAGCGATAGTCGTATCAAATGATACGTCAGTATTGTTCAACTCTCCATTGGTTATAGTTAGCCCCAAGGACGCAGAACCGTTGCTCAGCTAGGCCAGCAGCAACCCGAACGCAACGGTGTCCTTAAAATTCCAGCAGACTTTTCTAGGAACGAAGCCAGCACCGACGGTGGCAGACTTCACGTCGAGGGGGCCGTCGCCGTACTACGCTGGCGTGCTGAAGCCTGACATAATGGCGCCCGGGACTGACATTTTGGCAGCTTACATACCCAATGAACCGACAGCGATAATCGGCCACACATATCTAGCCAGCGACTACGTACTCTTGTCTGGCACGTCCATGGCGTGCCCGCACGCTGCCGGAGTGGCAGCGCTGCTGAAGTCCGTGCACCCCGACTGGAGCCCAGCAGTGATCCGGTCAGCGATGATGACCACTGCCAGCGCATTGGACAACACCAATGAACTGATCAAGGATGCTGGAAACTCATTCAAGCCTGCAAGTGCACTAGCCATGGGTGCGGGTCTGGTGCAGCCCAACAAGGCCATGGATCCGGGTCTGGTCTACGATGCAGCCTCCATGAATTATGTCAGTCTGCTGTGCGCTGCAGGCTACACCAAGGAGCAGATCACGACGATCACAAGATCAACAGCTTACGACTGCTCGAAGGCTGCTTCGGGTGATCTGAACTATCCAGCGGTTGTCGTGGTGATGAAGGCTAATGCTACAAGTGGTGTGCAGAAGTTTGTGAGGACTGTGACTAACGTTGGAGATGGTGGGGAGAGCTACGAGGTGAAGGTTCAGGCACCGGTTGGGGTTAGGATTAGAGTTGAGCCGCAAGCGTTGGTTTTCAAAGAGAAGTATGAGAAGCAAAGCTATGGTGTGACTGTAGAGGTGGGTTCATGGAGCACTGGTGAGAGTTTGGATGGAGAGATTGTTTGGGCTGATGCCAAGGGCAAGTATCGAGTTAGGAGCCCTCTTGTGGTGGTCCGAGGTTGAGGATTGAAGCGCAATTTTTAGAAATTTCCACAGCAAAATGTATGTGTGCTGTGAATGATCAGAATCTTGAATAAATAAATAAATTTGCGTAGTGTTTTCATTTGTTTCCCAAATTTATGGAACACGAAGTCAAATTTCACCCTCAAATGTGCAAAAGGCTTGTGGCATGTCAGAATTCTTGCACTGGTTATAACTTCTTCAACGTTGACTGTTTTGTAATGACCAAGTTCTACTCTTAGAATTGGCATTCGGGGACATATCAATAATTGATAGTGATCAAAATATTGGCAATATATCCACAAATATCAGCACTATTAGCATTTTATACATTATCTCGAAATGATATTATTATGGTTGCACACGAGATCAGGAGTTGGAGTCTAGTACAGCCTATGCCTTCATTGTTGAAGCTCTCGATCTGCGGCCAGACTCCCGGATGCATGACATCGTTGCCATACCAGGAGGCTGGCCAGAACCTGGCTGCAGCCGGAGAGAGGGAGAGGAGCTTAAAACTGTGGGTGTGGTGTCAAGGTGGCCTCGAGTGTCAAGTGACTCGAGTTAGGCCAACGCGAAGCCATTGGTTATGCTAAAAACGATTTATAATAACAATTGTTTTTAACCAGTGCTAAGTATATTCTTTTATAACACTGTTGTATAATATCCATTGCAAAAGACAGTAGTTTTATACAGTTAGAATGCATGGCAAGAAAGAACTGATCGAGTATCAGATGCTCGTAGTAATCGATGTAGTGTGAATGCCAAAAACTACGCAAAAATTAGTCCAGTTCCAGTAAGATCCAAGAACCGTAGATCACAAGAAATAAGAATACAACGGTAAGAAGATAGGTCATTATATCCTATCTTTCTATTTTGCTGATATCATGAACACAGAATACAACAAACTATTAACTATCGTAATAATCGCTTGAGGATCAACATGACAAGTTATAGAATCATCATCGAAAATGAAAATTTCGGGTTCGGTCCCAAAGTACGGCAACAATTAACACACAACAAACTAGGGAATTCAAATATCACAAGGATTGCGAGGCCTAGTTCCAAAAATTCAAGCAGATGGAATTGTTCACTATGACCAATTTTTGGCTCCCCTAATTAACATAACAGATGCAAGGCAATTTATAAGGTACCCTTCGAAATCCATGAACCATATCAGAATATAAATATCAAATAATTGTTTTAACAAAATAATACAGTAAAGTTTAATTAAGTTTTAGAAAGTATCACCCAAAACCTGGTTCGAACTAAGCAGTAAAAAATTCTCAAAAATTTTCCACGAACAAGGGAGATCTGAAAACATATGTTGTATTGAAGACAAAATTTCATTTACGTCCAAGTGCAACTCAGCAGGGTCACGAGGGTGGAGTACAGATCAACTAATCGGGATATTGTTTGTGACGCTATCATCGCCTAATCAAGCGAGGATGCAGGAGCAGATCCATATGCACCACCTCCACGACCAAATCCAGGTCTGCCACCAGAACCCTGCACAATTTCATGGACAAGCCAATTATAAGATGATCTGCTTTACAGTATGTACACAAAATAATGAATTTTTGGGAGATAATCCAAAGGTTAAAAGATATCACATGTTACACCACATGTTACACCGGTAACAAGGTGATAATTCACAATGTCCATCATGGAGTACAGGAAATTAATCCAAAGGTTACAATCAGGCATGTTCAAGAAACGACATTACTAATCCAAAGGTGACAATCAGGCATGTTCAAAGAACGACATTCGCCTTTAACAAATTTATTAGCAGTTACTGAGGTCGTTTGATTCCATAGTAGCTGTATCATTTACATTTACCATATTTTAAACTAGGCTAAAGTACAAAAAACACCCCTACAAAGTATCATGTTTTTCCCATAAAACACCATATTATGTAAATCCCCCATGAGATTTTAAATTTCATAGAAACCTCCAAACAACATTAACAGAATGATTAATGACTCATTTTAAAATACAGTAAATAACACACTACAACCTTTTTAAATACCTACATCCAGATTTAGTATACTCTACTTAAAAAATTGTATATCTGAAATTATTGGAAAGTGGATATTTACTATATTTTTCAATCACTATTTGGGAGTTTCCGTGAAATTTATAACTCCATAGGATTTACATAATATAAAAAAGTTTATAGAGGTTTTTGGGAAAACTTTGATGCTTCGTGAGGGTTTCCTCTACTTTAGCCTTTAAAATAATGGCAATTACACACACACACAAACAAAAAAAAAAAGCATACCCAACACTCAACTAAGTCAAAGTTATCATGATCAGATCAACTGTTTATATAAGAAGACCAAGCATGAGTAGTAACAGCCAAATACTATAGCAAATAAAAGACAGCCTGTAAAATAAAATACAAAAGCTAACGAGAACCATTAGAAATTGGATTGCATATCAACAGAAGCACTAGAAGAGAATTTCAGATGACCAACATGAGCAATAAGAGCCATACACACAACCTGCTCCAGTGTCTATTTGGTTCCTTATGATAAAAAAATAAAAATTCAAATGTTTCTAAAATTAAAAATGTTGATTGTTGAGATTCATACATCTAATTGTACAAGTATTTCATGGTGACTAGTAACTGAGATGCAAGATTAGTTCAATAAAATATAGGTAACATCTCTCAAAGATAATTTGGAATTCAAATTCAATGTTTTTTAGTGAACTACAGTTAAATAGAATATCCACAATAGGAACAACAGCTGTAGCTGGAAATCTACCTGACAAATCTAAGCCATATTTCCTCATGAATAATCAAATGGAACATGCATTCAAAAAAAACAAAAGAAACCACATAATGTGGATTGTAGGTACCTACACATGTGGGTTAGTGACCCGCTTTGACATGGTTTACTCTAATATGTTAATTAGTTCATTTAAAGCCTTTTAGTCCAAAAATTGTTTGGGAACATCCTAACCCTATTAGTACAAAAGATCCTAAACCGCTGTTTTGAACCCATCAAACAGGACCAACAAGCTCGCTTTATTAGCTATGCAATATCTTCTAATGGTCAATCATGCCAGTTTTTCACACATATCAGATGCAATAATTCTATTTAGAATTTACTGTGATAGGAAAGCGGCAAAAAATTAAGTCACTTAACTCATTAATTGTGCTGTAACATATATATAGTGTGCCCCTATAGATATAATTACAATAAAAACTTGATATCATGCATGTCTATATACACAATTATACATATCTTGTGAGCTTACATATATATGGTGAAACGTTCTTAGCATAATTATTGATGAAGAAACAATAGTTCACTTAAATTGCTTGTTAATACATCAGAATTGAGTAAATATTAAGAAGGCAATCACAAATAGCAGAAAGCTACAGGTGACTGCAGCATATAAACAAACAATACTCAATAATTATGTTCTACGATGTCAAAATAAGTTAAAAAAGAATATAATGAAGCATTATCATTCACTTACCCTAAAGGATGGCTGGAATTCTGCAGGAGCACCACTCTTTTCTCCAAAATCACCACCAGGACGAGGACCAGCACGGTAACCATCCCTATCCCCGAACCTTGGCCTTTCCCCCTCAAAGCGCGGAGGGCCCCTGCTAAATAAAGGTAAAATGAATGAAAACCATACAAACCTCCTAATAACATCAAAACAAAGGAAGTCTGAGAAAAAAAATAAATATATGCATGTAACCCAAATCATAAATATCAAAAAAGCACAGAACAATAAACTGATTAAACTCATGTCTCTTTCCAAATAAAAGTAAAAGAAAAACAGACTACACAGCATGACCATCAATTACACAACAAGAACAAGAAAAATCAGCCTTCTAATCTTTTTTTATGTAGATTTAATTTGCACACTTATCCATTGTTCAAGTTCAATTACCATTACTATTTATCTTCCCTTTTGTGTATCTATGGGGTCTTCTTTGGGTGGATTTCTTTTGAGCCACAGCATGAGAAAACAATTATAACAATACCTTGGGCGGTCACCAGGAGGTCCAGAACCAAATGGGCGAGGAGGTCCTTTGTTGGACTTCTTTAGGGTAGCAGGAACGATTTCAGATGGAAGATTGAGAAGGGTCCGGAGGTGCTCAATGCCATCATTGGTAAGGTACCAGTAATAATGCTCCCATGCAAAGGTTTCCCTCACATATTCCTTCGATTTGAAGCTCTGCATCAACTTTATGACCTGAAGGTTCGGCACATCAATGAGTGGATGTTTCGGCAGGTTGTAGTCCTTCTTCGCATACAAGACCCCCTCTGTTAAGTCAAGAAAACAAATTTTGAACAACATTTACTATGAACTTAATAATCACCTAACTTAAAACAATGATGAAATATGGAGATGACTTACATGCACATTCTAATGGGATTACGAAAAGGTATAACCACAAGCATCATGTTCAAATAAGCATCAGAATATGTATAACGTAAAGAAAAAGTTGGACTCATCAAATCAATTCACATCTCATGTGCCATTAAAAAAATTATGCCACATCTAATCCAAAAATAAACACAAGAGAGACATTATTTTAAAAAATATTTATGCTACAAGAACAAAATAACAAAGAAACCTAGAAAAAATTAAAAAATAATAAACAAAGAACCCTAGAAGATGAATTGATATGTATAAAGGAGGAAAAAATAGCATTGCTCGAATTAGGAAGCTGCTTTTCTAATTAACAGAACATGTAGAAGCATGGAAAGAAATATAATGCTAGTAATAATCACCATCATTTGGAATTAATCCTTAAAAAAAATTTCTCGAGCCAAAAATTATCTGTTTAAAACAACCTAATTTCAAGATAACAAGACACGTCAATAAGAAAACCAAATACAATAAATCTCAAGAACTTCCACTGCACAATATCAGCATTAAAAAAACATTACTCAAAACGAACATTAGATGGATCGTCTTCGTCCATCTTAAACCCTAACTATATGGCCCGCACTGTTATTCTCCTGCATAAGACACCCTAAAGCCTTCAACATAAATAATCATGTTGAATTAAAATCTTAGGAACACCATCAAGACCAACTTTTCAACGTTAAAACAAAATTTCAACAACTTTATAACACACTTTTCTTATACAAACCTACTGGGAGTTATTTAATCCATAAAAAAAAACACTCTGCGGAGAAATAAACCCAACATTCAGTTTCATAAACCCTAGAACGTACATTACTTCATCCAAAACCCTACAATCAAGATAAATTAAGCCAAACAAAATCTTGTGGCATGAAAAAAAAAAAAACTAAATTTCATATTTTTAAACCCAAATTTTCACCATAGCAATCGAATTCATTGCAAATCAAAATTCTCAACAAATCTAACCAAAAAGGGGGGAAAATATAAACTTTTGGGAGAAAGATAGTACCTTGGAAGAGGTACTTGCAGATCTCCTGGCGGTTCTTCTTCGGGATGATCTGAAACCAGAAGATTGAGATGACAGTTCATAAAGATTCTGTTTGAAGTAAGCGATGAAAAGATCGAGAACAAAACCCCAACCCTAACCCTAATTTGAGCTTACCATTTTGTCGAGAATCTCCGCTTGATGTAGAGAGGGGAAGGGAGGGGCAAGCGCAGAGGCGCCGCGGCAGGAGACGTGCGGAAAGAAAGATAAACAAGCCCTAACCTTTGTTATTTATAGTTGGACCATGGGTGTAAACGAATTCGGGTAAAACTATCCGAATCCGAACCCAAACTCGCTTAAAGACGGATTTGGATAGAAATTTAGCATTGATGAATTCTAATTCGAATTAAATGGCGGAGTCTTATTTAGGTTAGTTTCGAATTCCGATTTTAATTTTCAAATCGGATTTGGTTTTGAATAATCTAATTTTTTTAATTTATTAGTTTAATATAAATATAAAACTATATTTCGTGATATCATGTAAGTATACGTATCACATATGCATAGACTTATATATTGTATTTGTTTCTTATCAAGTAAACATATCAATCCGTACATCATATTTTTTTTTAAAAATGTTTAATATTATCTTATATTCATACTCAAGAGCATATGCGAGATTATTTATTCCAAAGTGGTGTTTTAGGGGGGTATTTGGTTGAAATCATAACAACAATGACAGTTTGGGAAACTATTATACATTGTTCATGATTATTGTTTATCGTTTCATTTCAAATGGATTAATTTTAATTTCAATTTCGAATTTTCTAATGGGCCTTGTTCAGGGATTTGCTGAAAGATCAGATCTCAGCCCATGTCCAAACGGACCGATCCACAGATGTCAAAAACTAAACCGGGCCCGCTTTCTTCGTCATCTTATAGACGAAGGAAGCGGGAAACTGAAATCATCCCGCGAAAACTCTTCCAGAAAATTCCTCCTCTCTTCTTCAACCATTTTCGTTCTGTGGGCCCATACACATCCATTGGCGCGAAAACGTTCAAAAAGCGTACAATCTTCTCGCAGAAGCCACCCAAACCCTAGATACCTACTTCATCCCCATTTAAACGCCCTCCATCACATCTTGTTGTCTCATCTCATCGCCCATCACTTGTTCGACGAAATTCCCCGTTCAAAGAAAGACCCCCAAAATAATGTACGTAGTGAAGCGAGACGGCCGCCACGAGCCCGTGCACTTCGATAAGATCACGGCGAGGCTTAAGAAGCTGAGCTACGGGCTGAGCCAGGAGCACTGCGATCCAGTGCTCGTCGCGCAGAAGGTCTGCGCGGGGGTGTACAAAGGCGTCACGACGAGCCAGCTTGATGAGCTCGCAGCCGAGACCGCTGCTGCCATGACGGCCAATCATCCGGACTATGCTTCGGTAATTGATTTTTTGGTTTTTCATGACAATTTTGGTGATTGATTTGTTGGATCCTTATGATCTGTGAAAATTTTGGTGATTGATTAGTTGGATTCTTATGATTTGTGAAAATTTTAGTGATTGATTTGTTGGATTCCTATGTTTTGTGAAAATTTTGGTGATTGATTGGTTGGATTATTAAGATTTGTGAAAATTTTGGTGTCGATAGCTTGCAGCAAGGATTGCGGTCTCAAATCTGCATAAGAATACAAAGAAGTCGTTCTCAGAGACGTAAGGATGATTGTTTTTTATTCGATTTCTTTGCTTTTTAAGGTTGATTTCTATGTTTAATTTGTAAATTTTTGGTTTTAATTTGGATTTCAGGATTAAGGTGATGTATCATCATTTCAACGAAAGATCGGGGCTGAAGGCGCCTCTGATTGCGGATGATGTTTATGAGATAATCATGAAGGTGATCTTCCTTCACCATTTCAAAATATAATCCATTGTTTGATTTTGGGAAGAATATTTTATTATAGTTGTGTGTATTTCATTTTCTTGAAATGTTTCAATAATTTAGATCAATATAGTTGGTTTGTTTATCTATCATGTATTTTAGTTTCTTATGTGTGGATTTGTGTTAACATTAGACATGGAGGGTAACTATTCAGAATTTCTTGCATCAGGCTAGTAATTCAGGGCTAGACATTGAACTCGGTCTGTAATTTTGTTTATAATTGAATTAGCTATTTAGGGTATTTTAGCATAATTTGTTCTTTTGTAAAGGTGATCTTTTGTTTACAGTCTTTTTTTTTTTTTGATATAATAATTTGCCTTGTTTATTGTAGAATGCGGCTCGTTTGGATAGTGAGATAATTTATGATAGAGACTTTGATTATGACTACTTTGGTTTTAAAACTCTTGAGAGGTCGTATCTCTTAAAAGTTGAGGGAAAGGTTGTAGAAAGGCCGCAACACATGCTGATGAGAGTTGCTGTTGGAATCCACAAGGGGGATATTGATTCTATAGTAAGGACTTACCATCTAATGTCACAGCGATGGTTTACTCATGCTTCTCCTACTTTGTTTAATGCCGGCACTCCTCGGCCTCAGGTATGTTTTCTCCCTAGAGTTCTATTTGTTAATTGTTGCTAGGTTTTGATTGTCTTCTAATGTTATGCAATGCTATGTTGCCAGTTAAGCAGCTGCTTCCTTATATGTATGAAAGATGATAGCATTGAGGGTATATATGATACTCTCAAGGAGTGTGCAGTTATAAGCAAATCTGCGGGAGGGATTGGTGTTTCTGTTCATAATATTCGTGCTACAGGCAGTTATATTCGTGGAACAAATGGGACGTCCAATGGTATTGTTCCAATGTTAAGAGTGTTTAATGATACTGCCCGTTATGTTGACCAAGGGGGAGGCAAGAGGAAGGGTAATTCATACACAGCCAACTCATTTTCATGCCTTTGTTATTGTTTATTTCTTGACTGTTTTGTTGAAAATCTCTCTTTTTTTAATTGTCATATTTAGGTGCATTTGCTGTGTATTTGGAGCCTTGGCATGCTGATATATTTGAGTTTCTTGATCTCAGGAAAAACCATGGGAAGGTATGATTCATGTCAATTTTCATTTTGCAATGTGATAGATTCATATATGTTTACAGTTTGGATTTTTTATTGGGTTAATTGTAGTAAGACCCCCTTTATTGTAACCCTTAATTTCAAACTCTCAGTTTAATTCCTGGACTTCTCAAGGTGTTAGTCAATAGTTTGTTATTCTCATCCTAATTAAATTGAATTGTATTTGTTTTATGAAAATTCTAAAATACTCTCTTTTCACTCACTTAAACACTCATCCTAAATTGAGAAAGAAGAGGGTATTTATGGGTTTTGATAAAAATAGTGTAATTCAATTTAAACAAAGGTGAGAATAGCAAACTATTAACTAACACCGCTAGAAGTCTATGGACTAAAATGAGAGTTTTAAAGTTAAGGGGTGATAAGTTACACTACTTCTATAGTACATTAGGTTTCACTGCAATTAACTACGAATGTGTCATGTTTTCTGTTAGAATCATTAAGCCAAATAATCATGATAAGGCTTGCATACCCAATCTAAAAATACAAGGAATTATATAGGCTGTAGCTAAATGGAAATTGTAATACAGCAATGGGACATGTGAATTCTATTAGAGATTTGGCAGTCTAATGCATAACCTCAATAGATATGAAATTCTCTCTTTTTAACTTGCAAGAGATTTAACAATGAAGCAAGTTGCCTAGGATTCTAACTAACAATCTTAGGCATAGCATCAATACTTTCAAACAATTGATAATCTGGTATACGGTTTCAAGTTGGCCATTAGCTTGACACTAGTAGTCTAATATTATACCATGATGACTAGTTTTCATAAAAACTACACGGTCAAAAATTGACTACGAATGTGGTACTTTCTAAACTTTTTTGTACAACTGTTACTTTTTTTGCAAGATATATTGCACCATGCACAATAAGTGAAGAGTCTTACCAGGCTATCAGCCAACTTGCCTTCTAGGATTGATGTCAGGTTGATAGTAGGTTGGTGTACCCCTTTGGTGTAGACTGTAGATGTAGTTTCTGGATTGACCCCTGAGTCTTGGCTTCTGGTTCACTAAAAGTTACGGCAATTGGTCAGTTATTCTCTAGGCCTTCCTAAAGTTTTAATCCATGGGCATCCCCATTGTTTTTGGTGAAAGCTTAGATTATGTTGGCGATGAGGTGGTTGATGATAACGATAATAATGACAATGTATATTTAGAGTACTAATCAATTGATGTAGATACTCTTGTTAATGTTTGCATCGAGATGCACAGGTTTCTTTACTTTTTGTTTTATGCATTATTGCACATTATTATTATTATTATTATTATTATTGAACATACACACTGTAATAGGTTGATGGAATCTTAGTTTCTCAATGTTATAATGATGTATTTACTCTTCTCTGGATCCTTGCAGGGATTGTTTTACCAACATTTGTTGCCTATGCTATTAATAAGCAAACAAATTTGCTTACAAAATGGGCAGTACTTTTCTTTGCAAGTATATTTTAAAATTAAAAATCAACAATATAGCATGTGGAGTTACCATAAGTCAATGCTTATCCTTTGTTCATTGAATTTTCAAATTGGTTATATTTTATTTCCCTGCATTAAGTCACTTCTAAAAGAATTTTAGTTTTGGTTAGCAGGGATTTTTCTACCTTTTTAAATTAAAATTAATCTTGATAATCATTGTATAGGAAGAGCACAGAGCACGTGATCTCTTTTATGCCCTCTGGATTCCCGACCTCTTTATGCAGAGGGTTCAAAATAATGGGCTGTGGTCATTGTTTTGCCCCAATGAAGCACCGGGATTGGCTGATTGCTGGGGAGAGGAGTTTGAAAAATTGTACTCAAAATATGAGAGAGAGGTAAATCTTTTCTCTAAGTTTGAAATTTGAGTTTACATTTAATTTGAATAACAGTTCAATTTTTTTCCTTTCTGATATGATCTTAGGGGAAGGCCAAGAAGGTTGTTCAAGCACAAACTCTTTGGTTTGAGGTTCTGAAGTCTCAGATTGAAACAGGAACTCCATATATGCTGTATAAGGTAATCCAACCCATTCACAATGCCTCATCTTCAAGCTACTTTGACAGAGTCATGCAGTGGTAAAGCCTCATGGCGAGTATGCAAGAGGTCAAGGGTTTGAACCACTTGCTTCGGGCTTTGGCCTTTAAAAGGGGAGATTAGGGACCATAAAGCCTCTTAGCAAGTGTGCTACTATGACATAGTGATGCATCATATAAAATTCTTTGCTGCAAATTCTTTTTCAGAGTATTTACTGATTGTTATTTTATCTTGCAGGATTCTTGCAATAGGAAAAGTAACCAGCAAAATCTTGGGACCCTAACGTCTTCAAACTTATGCACTGAGATAATTGAGTTTACAAGCCCTACTGAAACTGCTGTGTGCAATTTGGCTTCCATTGCTTTACCACGATTTGTTAGAGAGAAGGTATGGACTTTGAATCGTGCAGGGGGTGGTGCTGGGCTGTGGGAGAGGCTAAAAATGTCTTTGTACTGAGTAAGTTTCAACAGTAATCGTTTTCTGACAATTTTTTCAGGACATTCCTATTGAATCACATCCATCTAAGATGGTTGGAAGCATTGGATCAAAGAACAGATACTTTGATTTTGACAAGTTGGGCGAGGTTTGTTTTTTCCCTGACATTTAACTAGTTATGTTTTCCTACTACTGGTAAATTGGTTGATTGTGTATACATTGTCTTAACAGATTACAGCAATAGTTACTGCAAATCTCAACAAAATAATTGATGTTAATTATTACCCTGTTGAAACTGCAAGAAGGTCAAACTTGAGGCATAGACCAATTGGTATAGGTGTCCAGGGTTTGGCGGATACTTTCATTTTGCTTGGCATGCCTTTTGAATCAGAAGAGGTAGTTTTAGGTTCCTTTACGGTCCTTGCTTATTAGACTGATTGAATGAAAATCTGAGTAGTATTTAATATTTATGCAGGCTCAAAAGCTGAACAAGGACATATTTGAGACAATATATTATCATGCCTTGAAAGCTTCTTCAGTAATTGCTGCAAAAGAAGGCCCATATGAAACATATCAAGGAAGTCCTGTCAGTAAGGTTTGTATTGGCTGCCGGCTGTTTATCTGGAATAATCTAGTTATTTAGTTAAGGATTAGTGCAGGGTAACTGTTTTTAGTATGCTAATTGTTCTTTAAAGTAATTTCTTATAAATTCTGTGTCAACTGTGTATCTGCGTGGCATTCTAACACATATATGCCTGCACCAGAAGTTAGAATCTTTTATATGTTATATTTGAGCCTTAGAAGTTAATTCACAGAGAGCAAACATTGAGGAATGTTGCATTGCACTGTGTTGCTACACAAACTATCCATAAGCATTATAAAATGTTATGGACTAAACGAGTGGGAAAATAGCAAATGACCAGAAAAATGGAGACACAAAGATTTACGTGGAAAACCCCTTCTTGGGTAAAAACCACGGACAAGACAGCAGAATTTATTACTATACAAAAGTAATAATTTACAAAGGGAGAGGAGATTGGGACGAGTTTATTTGGGAGGGGGAGAGGCTATTATATAGCCTTCCTCCCCCCTTACATGGTCTCCCACTACCGATGTGGGACTATGTTTGTTAACATTCTCCCACTTGAAGATTTAATTGAGTTTCAATTAATCTTCACACCATCCTTTCTGTCTTGTCATCATGTTGCTTACGTCTCTGCTAGGCCACAAGAGGATCGACACCAAATGAACTTGTCCGTGTTGACTCCTTTTGTCAAAAAAACTGCTAGGTTCTCTTTAGTGTGTATTTTCTGTACATCCACCGTTCCTTCTTCCACTTTCTCACGAACGAAGTGATACTGAACTCGGATATACTTGGTTCTTGAATGAAAGGCTGGATTCTTTGCAAGATGCAAAGCGCTCTGACTGTCACAAAACAAAGAGATCTTCTCTTTTTTGTGCCCGAACTCCTCCATCACCAACTTCAACCATATCGCCTCTTTGCTGGCTTGTGTAGCTGCTACATATTCTGCTTCTGTAGTTGAGGTTGCAACAACAGACTGCAATTTTGAAACCCAGCTTACAGCCCCACCTGCAAGAGTGAACACATATCCAGTAGTGGATTTACTTTTGTCAAGATCACCTGCATAATCAGAGTCAGCATATCCACGAACAATTACATCTGATCCTCTATAACATAATGCAACATCTGAGGTTCCTTTAACATATCGTAGAATCCTCTTTACCGTATTCCAATGCTCTTTACCAGGATTTGCCATGTATCGACTAACCACTCCCACTGCATGTGCAATGTCTGGTCTTGTACAGATCATAGCAAACATTAAACTCCCCACTGCTGATGCATACGGTACTCGAGACATCTCCATCCTCTCTTCTTCATTGCTAGGACACATACTTGAGGATAACTTGAAATTAACAGGAAGAGGGGTAGAAACTGACTTACAATCCTGCATATTGAACCTTCGAAGAATTTTCTTCAAATAGTTTTTCTGAGTAAGCCAAATCTTCCTATTACTTCTGTCTCGGTGAATTTGCATCCCTAGAATCTTGTTTGCTGGTCCCAAGTCCTTCATCTCAAACTCCCTAGCCAACTGAGCCTTTAATTCTTGAATCTGACCTTTGTTAGGGCCTGCAACTAACATGTCATCTACATACAATAGCAATATAACAAAGTTGTTATCATCAAACCTCTTGAAATATGCACAAGGGTCTGCATAGAGTCTATTGTATTCCAGGCTCATGATGAAAGAATCAAATCTCTTATACCAACATCTCGGCGCCTGCTTTAATCCGTATAGAGATTTGTTCAACCTGCAAACCAAGTTCTTCTTTTCTTTTTCTTCAAAACCTTCTGGTTGGAGCATATAAATTTCTTCTTCAAGATCACCATGAAGAAGTGCTGTCTTTACATCTAATTGCTCTAGATGTAAATCAGAGATAGCACATATAGCCAGGACTACTCGAACTGTATAAAGTTTAACCACAGGAGAAAATATATCATTAAAATCAATACCTTCCTTCTGAGCGTAGCCTTTGACCACCAATCTTGCACGATAACGCTCCAGTTGATCATCACTGCTCCTTTTGATTTTGTAAACCCTTTTGTTGCCAATGGGTTTTCTTCCCGATGGTAGTTGCACAAGATCCCAAGTCTTGTTTTTATGAAGAGCTTCGATCTCCTCATGCATTGCTGTCATCCACTGATATGCATTTGAACTGGTCAATGCTTCTTGGAAAGTTGATGGCTCTCCATCTTCAGTTAGAAGGCAGTATGCAACATTACTATCCACATCATAGTCAGCATGCCAAACTGGAGTTTTTCTGTCTCGGCCTGATCGTCTGATCTCTTGCACACCAGAATCAACAGTTTCTGAAATCTGGTTCTCTTCAACTGCTTCAGAGGAATTATCTTTCGCCTGTATCACTGCAGTCTCTGCTTTTGAAGTAGTGCTATCATCTTGGATCTTCTTTTCTGTAAAGATGACATCTCTGCTGAAGACAACTTTGTGGGTAGTGGGCTCCCACAAACGATACCCCTTTTACACCATCAGCATACCCTAAGAAAATACACTTTCTGGACTTTGGATCCAACTTAGTAGTTTCTTGGGAATTATGCATCACATATACAGAAAATTCCAAAAACATGAAGATTTAGAGTAATCGACTGGTTTACCTGTCCAGATCTTCATCGGCGTTTTCAACTCAAATGCTGTTGATGGAGTCCGATTGATCACATCACAGGCGGTGTTGCCTGCTTCAGCCTAGAAAGATTTTTCTAAGCCTGCTGCTCCCAACATTGCTCTTGTACATTCAAGCAACGTTTCATCCGCTCTGCCACTCCATTCTGTTGAGGGGTGTACGCCGTCATGAACTGTTTTTTTGATACCTTCTTACTTGCAGAAGTTATCAAATCATCACCAGTGTATTCTCCTCTTACAAGCGCGCCTTGTACAATCTTCATGATCCCCTTCTCATCTTCAATCTTGCACCCGAGGTCGTCAAGCTGCCCTAAAGACAGCAAGTTCTTCTTTATTCTCTCCACATGTCGCACTTCTTGGATGGTGCGAACTGTCCCGTCAAACATCTTCAATTTGATGGATCCTCTTCCAACAATCTTTAAAGCATGATCATTACAGCTGTAAACCATCCCTTCAGAGACTGGTTCATAGTGATGAAACCATTCTCTGTGAGAAGTCATGTTGCTCCATAATCGAACAACCATACATCCTGTAATCTTTTTCTGCCTTCATGTGATGTTGCTGCCTCACATACTAGGGCATTTCCATCATTTGAGCTGTTTGTCACATTTCCTTGAGGACCGGAATTTTGTTTCAAATTCCAACAATCTCTTCTGTAGTGACCCGTCTTGCCACAATTGTAGCATTTGACATTCTTACTCTGTGATTTGGATCTACCGCGACCTTGACTCCCACTGGGGCCAGGTTCCATTGGTCTTCCTCTCGTCACCGTCAAAACTTCTGCTTGGTGTGAACTTGCTTGCCTGTCTTCTTTGTTTTTGCGCCGCTTCTCTTCATCTAGGACTGCAGCTGCAATATCATTGAAGTCGAAGCGATCTTCAGCCAAGTTGCTTGTTTTGTTGATGATGAGTTGATCATATGAATCCGGTAGACTTTGGAGTAGAATTTCAGCACGTTCACCCATCTTTATATCATAACCCAAATTCTTGAGTTGTGAAAATAAAGTGTTGAGGGTGTTTATGTGCTCCGTCACTGCAGTGGATTCTGACATCCGAATGGTGTACAACTTCCTCAAAAAAAAATTTATTGTGGAGAGATTTTACCTCGTACAGTTTGATGAGATGATCCCAAATCTCCTTTGCTGTCTTCCTTTTTTTTTTTCTTTTAATGCTGGACAATGTATCATCTCCTAATCCGAGATGGAGATCAGCCTCAGCATCTATCTCCAACCATTTCTCGTCTGAGATATTCTCTGGCCTTTCACCGATGGCAGGAAGGCACTTATCTTTTACCAAGATAGCCCTCATCTTCATCTTCCAGAGACCAAAATTGCCTCCGTTGAATTTTTCAATCTCAAATTTGTGTGTCATTGCTATATCCCAACTCCAACACAACTCCCACTATTCAAAACAAGTGGACGAAAGTGGGGCCCACAAGAACACTATTCATGAAAGTGGGCCCCACAAGAACACTATTCACGAAAGTGGGCCCTACCAGAATACTATTCACGGAAGTGGGCCCTACCAGAACACTATTCACGAAAGTGGGCCCCACAAGAATACTATTCACAGAAGTGGGCCCTACCAGAACACTATTCACCGAAGTGGGCCCTACCAGAATACTATTCACGGAAGTGGGCCCTACCAGAACAAGTGGGAGAACAAGCGGAAGAAAGTGGGTCCCACAAGAACAAGAATCAGTGGGTGGACCCCGCAAGTGTACCGAGTAGGTTCCACAAAGAAGCAAATACTTATTTTCTGATGTGGAGGGTGGCAACCACAAATGTGGAGGATCCACTTACAGCCACAGAGCATACGATAAGTACCACGACCTTATTGACCTTACTCACACAAGAACAACAACAAGTGGGTGGACCCAGCAAGTATACCGAGTAGGTCCCACAAAGAAGCAAATACTTATTTTCTGATGTGGAGGGTGGCAACCACAAATGTGGAGGATCCACTTACAGCCACAGAGCATACTATAAGTACCACAACCTTGCTGACCTTGCTCTGATACCACTGTTATGGACTAAACGAGTGGGAAAATAGCAAATGACCAGAAAAATGGAGACACAAAGATTTACGTGGAAAACCCCTTCTTGGGTAAAAACCACGGACAAGACAGCAGAATTTATTACTATACAAAAGTAATAATTTACAAAGGGAGAGGAGATTGGGACGAGTTTATTTGGGAGGGGGAGAGGCTATTATATAGCCTTCCTCCCCCCTTACATGGTCTCCCACTACCGATGTGGGACTATGTTTGTTAACATAAAATATGTCAAAATTTTTGATGTTAGATGGGTTCCTCAGGATGATTGTGTTTCTGTGATCACAAAATACACTATGGAATTATTTTGCTTGTATTGCTCATCATAATGGTCTGCAGGGAATTCTTCAACCTGACATGTGGAATGTTACCCCAGCTTCCCGATGGGATTGGCCTGCATTAAGGGAAATGATATCTAGGAATGGAGTTAGAAACTCGCTTCTGGTTGCTCCAATGCCTACTGCTTCAACTAGTCAAATTCTTGGGAACAACGAGTGCTTTGAGCCCTACACATCCAACATTTACAGTCGCAGAGTTTTGAGGTCTGCTTTCATTAGCACTAATGAAATCACCCATCATTTTGAAATGCTTGTCAAATTTCTAATGGATTACATTACTTCTATTTGTGCAGTGGAGAGTTTGTAGTTGTGAACAAGCATCTCCTGCATGACTTGACTGAAATGGGACTCTGGTCTCCGGCTCTTAAAAACAAGATAGTTTATGAGAATGGTTCAGTTCTCAAACTTACTGAGATTCCTGAGCATCTCAAAGCAATTTACAAGTAAAGGTTATATGGTAGATTTGTTTTTCTTCCATGATGTTTAGATCTTTTCCTTATACTGTTCCCTTGGTGATGCTAGAACTGTGTGGGAGATCAAGCAAAGGACTATTGTTGACATGGCTGTTGATCGTGGGTGCTATATAGATCAGAGCCAGAGTCTGAATATTCACATGGACCAACTCAATTTTGGGAAGCTAACTTCACTTCACTTCTATACTTGGTCTAAGGTATTTCATGTTATTCCACAAATCCATTTTGGTCAAGATTTAAGTTGTTAGACCTCCCCTGGCACCATTATTTGGTACCTATTCCTCTCGGTATCTCAACAAGGGTCTAAACCAATTCCCTTTTAACCTGTCACAGCCCTTTCAATTTGATATAAAAGACATCTACTTTGGGTAGATTATTATATTTTACTAATGATCTTATTTCTTTTCTAACTATATTAAGTATGTTTTGCAAAAACTTCATGAGCAGGGTCTCAAAACAGGAATGTATTATCTACGTACACGTGCTGCAGCTGATGCAATCAAGTTCACTGTGGATACTTCCATGCTCAAGGTAGAGCCTGTACCTCTCTTCCTTCTGCAATTTTGTATTTAAATGGATACCTTTTAGCGATCAAAACATGTTTGTGGTGAATATGCAGAATGATAAGCCAGTGGAGGAGGATAATTTGGAATCTATGGCGCAAGTTGCATGTTCATTGGAAAACCGAGATGAGTGCATGGCTTGTGGAAGTTAAGATTATTGATAAGACATTCCAAGTAGATAATTGTCTGGCTATGATTGTTCCAAGCTGTGGGAGCAATCATAAATTGCTTGTTCTGGAATCTTCAAGTAATGTTCGTTTGTTGTTTTCCTTGAAGAAGTGGTCAAGGTCTTAAGTATGTATTTAGTATATACTTTCCAGCCACGGTCCTTTGTTGTATGGATATGAGATTAATTTTGCCATGCTGTAATGTCTTAGTACAGCAAGACATAATTGGTGGACTTAGAAAATTTCCAAATACTATAACCTATGTAAAAAGTTTCCCTTATATAAAAGGCTCATTTACCTATGCTACTAATTAGCAGGTTGTTAATTTCTAAAATTGTACTTGTTTGAGTCCATGACTTCTCATTTTGCTATTGAATTAGTCATTCTGGCGGTAGTCAGACAAAAATTCAACATGACATACAAATTGGCCTAACTAGACTATATGGAAGGTTTTTGGATATTCACCTTGTCCTGGTCTGTTTTATTGAATTCAGAGGTGATTGTTGATGCATTGTCTTGTGTTCAAATTTAAGTAGGTACCATATTCATGTCCATTTTTTCTATTCTGAAGTCTAAATGTTTGATTTTCTGCTTTCTGGTTCCCTTTCCAGTTTCCAGAGTGTGGAAAGTCTCCGCATGGTGTTCGAGACCTAAAGGAAAACAATCAAGTTGCAGGTACTCAAATTTTTATTCTTAAACCTCATCGTTTTTCTGGTCTGCGGTATACAATTATTAAATTATTCTCTTAGGAGAGTATAAAATTGACTTTTCCTCCTGATCTGCGAGGTCATCCTATGTTTTTTGACAAAAGTAACAAGAATACACCCTTCATATGAGCACCATTGACATCTCTCATAACCAAACAAACTAGCTCATCAGGAAAGTCCGTCCCCTGAATGAGTTTTAGCATCAATAACAAAGCCCTAATTAGCTATGAAGTCAGCGGGGGTGTTGTCTTCACTGTAGATCTGAGAAATACGAAATGCTTGCATTGATTGGAGAAGCAACTTGCAGTTAACAAGCAGAGGGAAGTTCGGACTATTTGATTCTTGACATGTTGGATCATCCGATTTAGTCTTATTTTATTATTTCCTTCAGAAATTTCGTTTTACTATTTTATTCTTGGACAACTGTATATGTAATGGTAATCTCTAGTCTCTGTTTTTGACTCTTTTTATGTGAAGCATCATCCTGCATGTGTCTCCAGGCCTTCTACGCTACCACCTAATTCCTTCAGCAAGTAATGTATTTAATATATTTCATTAAACCATCCCTCTTTTTTCAAGATTGCTTGTCGATGGATCACAAGAAAATTCTTATCAATTATAATACCCTAACTCAATAGTTTTACATCAGATAGATGTGAGATAAGAATAAGAATAGTTTATAATGGTTCCAATGAAGCCATTAAATAAGCGTAGCTAGCCTTTTTGGGGATAAACTGTGGTTATAGTGCCAGTACTTATACGTGCTCATTTACCGTATATTAGAGTGGGAGCTACAGAATCCCATATCGCTTGGTTTATAAAATCTCATAACCGCTTGGTTTATAGAATTTCATACCGCTTGGTGAAGTATTAATATGTAACTATGCTCCTCTAACGTATAGTCACATCCTCGAGGGGGGAGAGGAAGATATAAGAGATAGAATAGTTTTAAGAGATAGAATAGTTTGTATTGATTCTAATGAAGTCATTAAGTCAAATCATTTGGGAGATGGGAGAGAGAAAGAGATGAGAGTTAGAATAGTTTATAACAAACCATTAAGTTATCGTAGTTAGTTTTTTTTGGGAGGAATCGTGGCTAATTATAAACTACTTTAATTCTTGTTATCCTATCAGAGATTTTAGCATATTTAAACCAAATACATTGCTAATACTTATATGTGTTCGTTTATCGTATATCAGGGCGGAGCGTGACATCAACCTAGGTCCTTGACTGAAATCACAGCACTAAACCGTTTTGGAAACTATTGAATAACCCCAGATCCGACTTTCTGATTTCATGACGAGGAAACTAATAAGAATGCAAAGACACTATATCCTTTAGTAAATGATCTTTTTGGCATTTTCACCGCAGTTTATGTTTAATGGCAAATTTAGGTTTATTCATGAAGAATTCTTACGAGTATCAGGTAGCAGATGAAATATCAATTTTGGGAAGCTTAGCTACAGCTTTGATGAATGAGAATATTTTCATATGCTGACTATTGAGAAGGGGAAAAGAAATGAAATGAATACTATACATTGGAAAAGTTAGTGTGTTAAACGAGGAACATATGTTTTCGAACCTTACAGTTCAATCTTCTGATAGAACGTTCGAAAAGATATCTTAGATTCATCGAATGATGTGTTCTGCTAACTATACCATTGGTTGAGTGAAAAGGACTTGGTTACTTTTGTTTAGGGCACATGAAGTTAATGTGCATGAAGCTAATGTGTATCCCTTAACTTTTAGGCATCAGCCATATGGATGGTAAACCTGCAAATTGTAACAACTACCAACTCAATGTGTTAGTCAATGAGGCCATATTGATCGATTTGATACACCCCTAACTCGTCACTGATGTCATGCATTCTTCCATCAGATAAATTGACTAATACCCTGAACCATTTCTTGAATTGTAGTTGGGTTGTCTGAGTTAATGACTGCGAATTAAGAAAACACCACCATTGATTGACATAGTTAGGTGCATCACTGATCTTCCAGTGGATCCTCATAGCTTTATCATCAAAGTTAATTGATAGTAGATATCAAACATACATTCAGGAAATAAACTTCCATGCATGTGACATTTCTCTTTTTTCTTTTTGAAATTTATTTCCATCAGAATGAGTGATTTGAATCTTCTGACTAAATAGAACCTGAGATTGTGAAGGGATGCTAAATACAAATTTTCTTGTGAAACAAATTTTCTTATGAATCAAACACGACATTAGATGGTCTGATCAGTATTTGAAGTTGACAATCATTCGTTGGCCTTTTGTTCTTATTAGAAATTATATACTTTTTTTTTTTTTGTTTTTCTGAAGTTAAGATATACATCTTACTTTGCATCAAAATATACCTGTTAAAATGGGAATATTGGCATGGCATACTAGAATAGCAGCATGTAAAATTAGCTTATTGTTCATAATCATATGAATTTAATTAATGATCGAGTAAACATTTAAAGTGAGAGCAATTGTCCAAATCAATGACATCTTGTTTGTAGAACCATTTTGTGTTAGGTAAACTACAGTTTACACTTTTAACTCGAACATAAAAAATAAAATAAATAAAAACTGCAGTTATATTCCATCTATTAAGGATAACAACATCCCACTTTAAAACGTGCTACTTAGTTATCTCATTCCATTCCTTGTTCTATTTTCTTTCTTGTCAGCTGCTACTCTTCATTTTCTAAATTCTGTTCGAACGTCGGCAAGACAAAGCTTTGTATCTTTCTAGTTTATCCGTACCATTTATTCAAAATCCGTACATCAGTTCCTTCACAAAACTTATTACTTAGTCTTTCTTTTAATTTTTCAACCTTTTAAGGTGAAGATTTTATGGTCTTTGTGCATACTCGCACTTTGCATTTGTGTCTCTCTTTTTGCCGATGACATATCTAGGCCTCTTTGTTTCATATTCCACTTCCCTTGACATACTGGCCAATTATCATGGAGAACTCTCTCGGAACATATTTATACTGGTCAATTTTTAGCATGTTCTGTATAATTTTATGAATTAAAAATAAAAAATTCTTTTTCTTATTTAAAATTTTGTATAAAATAACAAGGGGAAAAAAAAAACTTGAAACTATCCTATCTCTCCACAACATGTTGACATACTTTTTCTTTTTCCTGCTTAATTTGTGAAATGCTACTTTGTTAGTGTTTCAAGACCAGAGGAAGATAGCCAAATAATTTTATGATGATGTAGAGGCTCCATATTCTATCGACCTTTTAACTTTGTAATTGAATTTAAAAATGCTATATAAGCCATGGTCCATTATTGAATTAGATAAATAAAAAGGACTGGTGACATAACACGAGGGAGCTTTAATATTTATGAATATATTTTGTTTCTTCTTTTGAGATAAAACATCGTTGTCCATGTCCAATTCAAAAAGAATGATGCATATCCATATTTATCAAATATATTATTATATATGTTTGCCGCGTTCTAGTTGCGTCATGAATGAGAGCAGAGGGCAAGTGAAATCTTTATGATCTCTGTTAGTTCCCCAAAGAAATAAATTTTGTGGGGTTCTAATTCAATTGTTTTTTTTTTTTTTTTTTTTTTTTTGTGTGTGAATTTTGAATTATAACGGTATTTTGGGATCTGTAGAATCCTTTTTTCCATCACTTTACAACGCATGATATTTTTACTGTTAGGATATTTACTTGATATGTCGGAAAATGTTATATTGTAGATACTTCTGTAGTAAGCTTGTTTGTATTTTTTTTACGGTCAGTACATTTGCGATATATTGGAGAAATCTTTTTCCCCGAGATACAAACATATCGAGAAAAAGCATGTGAACATGACCCTCTTAAAAAAAAACTTCTTCCAAAACTATTCTCAAAAACATGGCCCTCTCCATATCACATGTTTTAGTAATTGAACATTATTTCCATATTGGGAGGCTAATAAATTGAATTTATTTTCATGCCATTAACATGGAGAATATGAGAATTCTTTTAGATAGTCTCATTTAGTGGTAGGCTAGAAATTTGCATCATGAGAGGTTTTATCTATTGATCCATCTTATAAAAAGACAAAAAAAAAAAAAAATGCTGATGCCTTGTTGTTATCACTTCTCTAACTTGGGAAATTCTACTCACGCACACCATTTTGCTTACTGAGTTCACTTCCTTAAGTTGTAATAAATTACAGATTTGCTATTACTTTTAGTGATGATGTTTTTTGCTCTAATCGAAGATTAATTTCCCACCGATGTTATATCCGTTCAGAGACTAATTCCTAACCAATATGGGAAGTGCCTAGGAGGCTAAAATATGCACAGTTTGAGCAGAGTGCTGTGCGTGAATAGAATTTCCCCTCCAACTTTTCTTTGAAGTGGTGCGGATTCTTGCATTGCTCAAGACTAAGATATGTCAAAAGGTTGACATGAAGCTCAAACTTAAATCCTATGCTATGCGGTGTGGATCCGAGAGATATGGGGGTCCAACAGGCCACTGATGTTGTGTGCTGGTAACGGTTGCGATAGTGTGATGGGCCCAGGCCCAATACTATCTCCTTCTTGTGAGCGGATAAAGCCAAGATATCAAAAGGTTAATAAAGCCATCGAAGCTTGTGGATTGCACATGTCAGCCACAATCTGTGACATTATCCAGTCTCAACTCTTTGGATGGCTACAATAGCTCAGCCTCTGATCGGACGGCGAGGTGCCACGTCATCCCTTCTCAGGAGTGCAACTAATGGATGGCGACAAAGGTTCAGCCCCGGATCAAACCGCAAGATGCCACGTCATCCCTTTTTAGGAGCATAAGAGTACAAGTAAGTAACTAAAAATAAGACAGAAAATTAAAAATATCTTTGAAATATAAAGTTTTAGAAGTCATTCTTTCCATGCTTTTCTTGTTTGTTTGTTTTTTAAATTTTTAGAAGAAGAAAGAGAAGGAAGAAAAAGAAAATTATTATTTTTTGAAAAAAAAGCAAGAAAGAAAAAAAAAAATATTATAAAATATTAATATATTTTTACTTCCTAATTTTCTTAAGAAATAGTGATGTATTATAGAATCTAACTCATTATTGTATAAGTAATTTTCACTTTACTTTTTGTCTAACCAGGACACGTGAAGTAGTAAAAATGAGTTTATTTCAACTACTTCTTTTCTATTTTCATACAAATAAACACATTCTTAACAGTTGAAAATATATGAAATTTTGAAGCTATTCTATATATCTTTCATATCACTTAGTTATCGAGATTAAATTGTGGAACCTCCCAATCAAGCTAACAAATTAATCAGAAATAAAATGCTTAATTTGTGGGAAAACTGTCCAAAATCGTAATGCAATACTATTGTATGAAATAAGCAAGTTTCACAGCTTGCAGCTCTATTATTATACACTGTGACTAGGGATGGTAATTGATGCATCTACGAGTTAATTTTTAGTATGTCCTACACAAAATTTTGAATTAAAAATATTTATTTTTTATTTTTTATATAAAATTTTATATAAAGATGCCTAAAAATTGGCCCTTAAATATATCTATTTCTAACCGTGACTGGAGGTGGACCCACATGTGCTTGAGGGATGGCAGTAGCCACCCCCACCCCAATTTTTTTTCAAAACATATTATGTTTTAAATTTTGAAGGAAAAAAAAAAAATCAAGATTGCCCCCTCTAAATTTCTCAATTTTATAATTTCGCCCTATCTCACCTCGACAAGTTATTCGAATGGCTCAACACTGTAATAACTCTGTCCAAGTAGACTCTACTTTCCAGTTTGAATGTCTTGTCGGCCCCTAACTGTGATGATAATAAACCAGTAGGAAGGATGAGCTCAACCCTGCAAGTATAACAGACTTGACTTCTACTTGGACCAGCACCAATAGTATTAGTGATTCTGAGGAGTTTGGAGGCTCCGAGTCAGCTACTTCCTACTTCCTAACCACTTTTTTAGTATTAAATGTAGTTGACCATTACTAATTTGACTTCCTTCCAAACTCACTCCTAAGATTCAAAATGAAACCATTTTTTCTTTTTATATACGTACACCGAAACGGAGAAAAAGAAAAAAATACAAAGAATAATAAAACATAGGTACATTAGTAACTAATTGGGGAAGTGTCTATGGGGTCATTTTGAAATTTCTACTTGTTACGCTTATTCTCTATGCTCCAAACTCTAGTAGTGTTTCATATTGAGGAGATATTTAAAGAGACTTTTCGTCATCACTAGTGATGCCACAGAACTCGTAAGGACGGAGGGATTTAAAATGAAACTTAAAACACTGTTTGTTGAAAGTTCAGATGATTCAGTATTTGTATTATTGCAATCTTAAGATAAATTCAATTAAATTCTTATTCCGATTATTTTTCTGTGGTGTAATATGATCCGTGTGACTAATAGAAGAACCGAATATAATATAATCGCGAACGAATTATTCCTGGAGTTGAGAAGTTGGAGAATGCAATCTCGGACTTTGACTGTCCTTTGCCCAACAAAATATCCCAAATTATAAAAATTCATATAGAAAACTGAGTGCCCACATTGTAAAACTACCTCTTCCACGATAAGCCCAACGGGCCAAATCTGATGTCGGCGGTAAAAAACAAAAGAGTCCAAATCCAAATTGTCCTCTAAATGTCCAAGTTGGATCCATAAAATCCTCCAACACCGACGCTCCTACCCAAATACGTCTCCCCTCACTGCCTCCTGTCAAAGGCCCATTGTGAACGCATCTTTCCCAGGTTCACACTTCCCCTCATTAGAATTATCCGGATAAATTGCCAAAAACACCCCGTTCAAGTATCCATTGACAATTAACCTGTCCTTTCTTGTTAAGATTAGCTGAAATTTTTTTTTTATTGTAAATTTGTTTTCAATTAAAGTGTTCAGAAGTGCAAAGATTTGATTATAAGGTACATTTCTATAATTTCTATAAAAAAAAAAATTTGTCGGGGGGGATAAACCCATTTACAGAGAGATGGCGGCTAGTAGTGCACGTTTGAATTAGCCTCAGTTGGTTCTTTAGTATCTCTCTCTCTCTATATATATATAGCTTCACAGCTCGCCAACCACTTGCCACATTATCCACTTCAATACAAACGTCTCCTCTAGCTCTCGTTCAAAATCTTGAACCGCAACAAAGCATCTCTTAATCCGCTTCAACGTGGCGAATCCGCGAGATTTTGGGTGGGATGAGGTCGAGGAGGAGGAGGAGACGACAGAGCAGGCAATTGCGCCCCCTGCGCCCGCTTTCCTGTCGAGGTACCACCAGGAGCAGGAGCTCTCGGCAATGGTGGCCGCATTGAGCAGAGTAGTTGCGGGCGAGCCTGCACACCCATTGATGAGCTCGGTGAGTTCTCAGTGGCCGTCGTATCTGTCGGCGTTGCCGTCGTCTTCGTCCAGCGGACAGAAGAGAGGGAGAGATATGGAGGTACTGCAGTATTATCAAGATGCTGCAGAGTTTGGGAGATATACTGCTCATCATGCAGCAGCAGGGGAGGCTTCAACAGCTATTGTTTCAGGTGAGTAGTTACTTACTGTACGCTGTCTGCTATTTATTCATATTGATATTGATTTGGATTATGATATAGAGAGCACTTTGTTTCCAAATTAATAGAGAGTCCGGGTAATCTTCATCTCTCTCAAATAAAAGTTCATTGCACTCATTTCATGCATGAATGTAATACAATACCAAATTATTTGATGAAAGTAAATAAGTAGCACATAAAAAATTAAATGGTGGGGTTTCTTGTGGGAGTCAAACTTGCCTTCTCTGTGTTTTTTTTTTTTTTTTTTTTAACAATTAAATTTGTTGTGTTTTTATATAACGGCTTCAATCCTACTTACTCTCCGTACCTTTTTGTTTAGTCTATAAATATTAACCTAACCTACATAACTTCTAACTAACTTCCACCTCCATCAATAACTTCCCATAATAGATACTAAGGTCATGTTTGTCTCTTAGTAGCGAGAGAAGTAGAGAAGAAAAATAAAAGTAGTTTTCAAAATGGAAGTTTAAAATAAGAGTTGTTAATTGAGGAGAATTGAAAAGTAATAATAAGAAACTAATAAAAAATAATATATTATCTTATTTTTTGAGCTTCAAGAACACTTCCAATTAAAAATAAAGGGAAGAGAAGAAGAGAAGTTGGGATGCCACATAAGATCCACATCATGAAAATAAATGTCAATTTTTTTCTTTGCCAAACAAACAAGTAAAGTAATGAAAATAGGTTTACTTTCGCTACTTCCGTTCTCCAACCATGCGAACAAACACACACCCTAAGATTGTTTGGACACAGAAATTTTCCTCTACCATTTATAGGGCTAATCGTTCTAACCAACTTATCCTCTCTCTCTCTCTCTCTCTCTATTTTCAGCGACAACTCACAGCATGCTGCCGACTCCTCAGCCCTCAGGTCCCCCTCCAGCAGCCTCCGCCACCGCCACGGAGCCGGAGGCCACCCCCCGAAGGCGATACCGGGGAGTGCGGCAGCGGCCATGGGGCAAATGGGCGGCCGAAATCCGCGACCCCCACAGAGCCGCCCGCGTCTGGCTCGGCACGTTCGAGACGGCCGAGGCCGCTGCACGCGCCTACGACGAGGCCGCACTCCGCTTCCGTGGCAGCCGAGCCAAGCTCAACTTCCCCGAAAATGTCCCGCTCCAACAGCAGCAGCAGCAGCAGCCCAACAACCCCCTCGAGAGCTTCCAGAGCTCAAATGTGTTGGCGAGAGATTATCTCGAATACTCGAGGCTGTTGCAGGGGAGCGGAGAGTGTCAGAGTGTTCCGGCGACGAGCCTTTTGGATCAGTTGATGGCTTCTAGTAGTTTTGCTTTGAGGGGTGGCTCGAGCTATAGCTACTTGGTTGAATCCTCTGTTTCTTCTTCATCTTCTTCGTCTTCGTCGCCATCTGCCTCGTTTCCGATGTTTTATTCGCCGGATGTCGCCGGGAGTCGGACGGGCTCGGGGATGGATCCGAACCCGTTACCTCCTTCTTCTTCTTCTGGTTCTGGTTAGATTGGAAGGACAATTGCTCTGCTTCTCCCTCCTCTGCTTGCTAAATTGCTAGTCTCCTCCCCAATTGATTTTTTTTGTATCTTATAATTTTTATGATTTGGATAAATATTGTAGCCTAGTCTTAAAAAGAAAGGTAAAGAAAAAACAAACAGTGCGGTCTTAAACATGAGACCTTCATTTAATCCCCATAAGTTTAGTGTTAATCCATACTTAGTGGAATATCTTATGAAAAAAGCTGAAAGGGTACTTAATTTTGAATATTGTAAGGTCTATTTTTAGCTTTTTTTTTTTTTAGTGAAATGAAATTTTTACTTTTATTAGCTTATTCTTAAAAAAAAAAAAATTGCATGGGCTTATTTTTATTACTCTTAGTAAATGGGTTATTCCTATTTTTATTAAAAGCCGAATTAATTTCGACCAAATAATAAAGTGAAATGTGCGATGATTGAATAGTAGTAGGTACTTGAATATGATCTAATTGCATCTTCAAATTTATTTAAAAAATTAGAAAAGTTTGAAACGAAAGTTATTTATTTATTTATTTTTTTGAAGAATGTTGACGTGAGAGATCTTTTTTATACTTGAGTTTTGAACCTTAATTAATGAAGTTTTGTGTATGAATTTTGTGTTTAAAAAAAATATAAGAGTTTAACATTGAAGAGAGTTTGAGAATTACGAGTAAAAAATAAAATTGGAGCAAGGAGGAAGTATTTATAGAAGGGTAAAGAAGCTTTTTTTGCCAAAAATATTAGAAAAAAAACCCCGACGGTTATTTTTTTTTGCAAAAAAATTCCAACGGCTAGTTTCATAGGCATTGGGGATTTTTCTTAAAAAAAAATTTGCAAGACCCCCAACAGCTAGTTTTATAGGCATTGATGGCTTTTCAGCAAAAAAAATTTGTAAGACCCTCCAACGGTCCCCAACAACTGCAATAATTAAAAAATAATATTTTATGCTATGTTGTGCCGTTGCGGGTCGGAGGCCCGACCAACCTGGCTGGTCTGAGTTAGGATGGCACGCCGGGCCTGGCTCGGCACGCCGTGTCGGGCATATGCCCGGCATGTGTGTCAGGCATGTGCCCGACACTTGTCGTGTCGTGACTTGCCTGACGGGCCGCTTGCCCATTTGTCACCCCTAACTAAGACATAACCTTAACGACTGCGATTTCTTATAATAAAATCCAGAAACATTCTTCGTTGCGCAGGTTTATTAGCCATTAAGAAAATTTTTCCGTCAAACACTCTTAACACCTAACCTAATTCTCCCATTTACTGCAAAATCTATACACATATTAATATTACCTTCCCTCCTTCATGTTTTTAACATAAAATTACTACACAAAAAGTGAGCATGTTGAAATAACGAATGATATGTGCAATTCATGGAGTGCATGATTTGAGTCATAATATCCAAAACATCACCTTTTAACATAACTCGGTTTTTCGGAACTTTGATGTACATTCTTCTCCTTCTCTACTAGCATATGAGTTTCATGAGAAAATTTTAATGAATAACAAACAGAGTTATATTTTACATGAGTGCTTCAACGAATTTGGAAAGGGTCATCACTTCTGAGATGAAAGATAGAAGTTCAATTTAAATCTCATATTAAAAAAATAACTAATTACACTCAGACTCCATGTAATATGGGGATATATAACTTATCAATTCTAAAATTTTAAACTCTCACTCAGATTCTCTGGACCACGGACAAAATATTTTCGTCTGAGCTTCACTGTCAGTTTTTTTCTATAGTTCAGGAGATCTAAGTAAGTGTTTTAAATTTTAGGAGTGATAAATTATACACTCGTCATACTACATGAGATCTGGATATAATTAACCCTTAAAAAAATAAGTTTGAGTAGAAAACTCGGGATGAGAAAAATCTTTGGCATCAACCTCCGTGTCTTACAGCTCTTCTACTTGATTAATGGAATTTTAGAAGGATTTTTTATAGGGAAATATCAAGCCGAGAAAATAAAACTTGTTTAAAAATTTATTGATATATTTTCCAAATTCATGAATATTTTATTTATGCACGACTGAAAGTAAAACTAGTTGTGTTTTGATGGATAACTAGCTTAATATTTTATTTATGCAGCAAGGATGGTAATGAATGCGTCCATGGTTTATATTTTGGCCCGCTCTTTATAAAATTTTGAATTAAAAAAAAATATTTTTCTAATTTAAAATTTTATATAGGGAGGACAAAAAATGTGGACTTGTCTATTACCATCCCTATAATGCTAGACCCCGAGTTTTTTTTTCTGATTCATGAACTTAATGGTTATGAATTTAAAAACATTTCCCAGCATTTACAATTTTAAGCTAAAAAAATAATTAAGCAAAGATTCAAAGCTATAGCCATTTAACCCTAAATAAAAAAAAAATTATGCTAGAGAAATGATCTTCCCTCACAACCTAACTAGTAAAAGCACCTTATTTCAAAATCCCTATTTATTACTCTTTCCCTCTCATATCTCAGCATGCAATGGGGATCGTAATGAATGCGTCCATGAATTGATTTTTTGCATGTCCTATATAAAAATTTGAATTAAAATTTCAAAAAAAATAATATTTCTAATTTAAAATTTTATATAGAGTGAATCGAAATTTGACCTATGGACGCGTCCATTACCACATATAAATTAGGCAATAGCTGGAAATTTCCACAATCTCTAACAGTAAGGGGCCACATTAGACATCTATCAACATGTCATTGGAGCAATCAGACTTGATATATGTGCGTACATACGAAGAGAGAGAAAATGATAATACATACATACACGCACGTTTAGACACAGAGCCGAAAAAGATAATGCATACGTACAGAGAGATAAGCTGGGCTATTATTAATAGTATTTTAGTATAGATACAGTCGATCATAATTTTAGAATATGCAAATCCAAAGTGAAATTATATTCCAATAATTGTGATCTATCATTAATAAAATATTTACAAATAAAATTTTATTAGAATTTGACGTGATTTACTGATGGATAAAGTAATTGAAATTAAATTTGTGATTTTTATGACAATTTTGGTGCGTTTATTTTGTTTGCAATTGTCCATAGTTAAATCAAGTCCAATTTTATAAAATTTTGTCGGACGAAAATTTACGAAAGATATATCATATCTGAAAGCATAGATTTTCATTTTGGATGTCCGTTTTTACATCTCGATTAATAGTATTTATATTAATCTAATAATATTATTGATAGTAATCCAGTCTAACTGTGTCTCTCTCAGTGCTCTATCCAATTGCCACTCATAGGGGTTTCTATATTTTACCCTTTTCTTTTTCTTCTTTTAAATAAATTTGGTATTCGTCGTATATATTTACCAAATTAAACATAATTTTAAAGAAAATTAATTTGGAGTCTCCAAAATCTTGGGTTCTGCTGTTATTTTTTTAATCCAATTCGTTCAATTTAAATCATGATCTTTTATATTTTATCTGGATAATAAGATAAACACAAGTAAACCATAATGTTTAATCAACCTCTCTCTTTCCCGTAAATACATATTAATTGATTAATATTTTTTTGATTGATTAAGGTAATAAAGCAAGATATTGATTTCAAAGTTCAAACAACTCGTTATATTTGAGTTCATGAATCTCAAATGACTGAATCTTATTTCTAGTAATATCACTATTTGGAAAGAAAATTAATAAATAATTCAACTTGAAAGCAGAAGGCAAATAGGATGATAAAATTTATCCAGCTCAGGAAAAGTTACGTGAGTTAGCAGCAAAACTATAATGATCAATGATTTTTCTTCAATTTTTTTTTTAACAATTACTATCTCTACTTCCTTAACATCTTTCATATTAAATTTTATAAATTTTAGAGTTCATTTACCATTTCATCAAGTGCATACAAAACGTTTTATTCATTGAAAACCGTTTATTTTTTGTTAACTTGATGGAGGACCAAATCAAAACTAAAACCCAAGAAATTGGGTATGAGTGAACCCCGGGGGTCGAGACCATAATCCAAAAGATTTTTTTTAGAAAAGATTATTGGAGATAGTGGAAATGAACTGCAGTTCAGATAACTTGCGTGAGCTGTTAGCTCATTTCTATTTCTCTTTCTCTCTCTCTATATATAAACTCATATTTAGTATTTTGAGATACAACAAGGGATATTTAGTGATATTCACTAAATTTCTAAGCTTGACTTTAAAATGCTTGTAACTTCTCTTAACATATGAGGGAAAAAAAATCTATTTATTTGTTTCTAAGGAAAAAGTAAACATAAACAAGCATTTCAATATGGAGGGTTTGACATGGAAGATCAGAATCATTAATTGTGATCTCCACGTTTTAAAATAGTGGTGTAAAAAAAAAAATGTATTTTTGATAATTTTTTTTATCATTATATGTACAAAATGAACGGGTTCTTTAACAATACAACAATTAAATCATTTTGATTGATGATGAATAAATGCCTAAATTATATGATTTTTTATACACACCAAGTATGAAGATCTTAAATAATGATTCAAATCGTAAGTTGTATTTATTTATTTATTTTACTAACCAACTCACACACACATTTTTTTTACAACATTACTATTTATTTATTTATTTACTAAATAAACTCACACATACATATTTTTTGTAATATTATTCAAATTAAGTTCATCGAACACAAAAATTTTTGCAAATTAGGGAGGATGATACCACTATAGCACATGGAAACTTATCATGCTTTATTAGTATACCACCACCACAACAACAACAATAACAACTACTAAGCCCTCGACATTTTAAATCCTAAAAACCATATTTTTTCGTACCATCTCAGTCTATATTTTATTAATATACTGTCCCTTATTTTTTTTATTGCTATACTTTATATATTTCGGCTCTCTCTTCACCAAGAAAAAGAGATTGCGTGTACGAGTCCCGCTCACTGGACACGTGGCAGCATCTCAGTGAGGAATCCGGAGCCCTGCGGCTTTATAAGCGAGGTCAGAGACCGCCGAAGCCTTCTCGAGGGCAACGAAGAGGAGAGCGAGAGAAAAAAAGAAAAAAAAAAAAAAAACACACCAGAGGCATTTTATTTAATAGATCCGTAAAGGTACGAAAACCCTAACCCTAATCTATAAATCCCCAAATCTATTAGGTTTGTTCCTCTTCTATTGTTCACAAAATCTTCGGATTAGGGTTTTAGTTTCGATACTCGAATTGTTTGGTTTCGAGTAGATGGATCGGTACCAGCGAGTGGAGAAGAAGAAGCCGGAGGCGGCGATCAAAGAGAACGAGATTAGGGTTACGGCACACGGGAGGATGAGGAACTACATTGCTTATGCCATGGCAAAGCTCGAGGTGAATTAATTTTCCCTATTCGATTGAAAAGTTTTTTTTTTTTTTTTTTTTTCTCTAATTGCTTTTGGATGCCAATATGAATTATTTGCATGACGAATACAATTATAATTTTGGTTCGTTGAATATTGAATATTATTTTATTGTGCTGTAATTTTATGAATTTGATTATGGGGAAGATATGAGTTTTGTGGTTAGCTGTCTTTGCTTTATGGCTCTATAGTTTCAAATAGAAGTTTTGTATGTATGGATGGATTTACGGCCTTTTTTAATTTAAATTTGGATAAAATGGTGGACTTACCACATTAAACACAATGAGACTCAAAGACCTGACGTTAACATGTGAGAACTTCATATTTCAAGTTTATCCAATCTGATGTGTTGCCATTTGCAACTTTGCAGGTCTGTTTTGCTAATTTTTAGCCGTCTAAAGAAAATAAATGTTTGTATCTTTATTATGTTTCCTTTTTTTGCCCTGTTGAACTTTTCAACTTCATGGGAATAAATTGATGGAGTTATTCAATGGTGGTGGGGAATCTAATTATTCAATTTGTTATGTTTCGTTAAGGGTTGTTTGAGTCGTTGAATGTACCTATATCACTGGAAGAGTGTGGTAGTAAAGGAGAGGTGGAATTGGTAAGAAGAAGAGAGCTGGGAATATGCTTAGGCTAGTGAGGTATAACTATATTAGGTTGGTTGCATTTTTTCTATACAGGGTTAATTTGCTCTGAGAGGTTTAATTTTTGGTTTTTAGTAGTTTACAAATAGGTCAATTGGTCATATGCATGTAGTTAAATAGGTCAATCTTGTTACGTTGTAACCATATTCATTCTGGTTTCATATTATTCTTTAAGGTATTCTTTAGTTCTTTTAATTTTTAAATCTAATAAGATAAATTTTTGTGTGTTCAAACTAAAGTGGCACTTTCACAGACACTATCTAACACCATCTAGAGTTCCCTTTTTTGCTTTGCAAGGAATGCCGTTTAAAGTCATTCGACCAGATTTGGCTTTCTTAAAAATTGAACTACCACATGAATCAGATTTGAGTTTCTAAAAATGGAACTACCTCTTGAATCGGATTTGAGTTTCTAATAATTAAACTAATCTCTTAAATTTTCAATACTCAAGGTTGTTTAGTTTTATTATGAACTTAGTTTAAAACTTTAAATTGCTGAAGCATATTAAACTCTTCGAGATGATTGTGATTAAGTCAATTTCCATAAAAGCTTAGTTGATATTAAGTTAAGTCTTAATGCCCATCATCATCTAACTTGAACTTTATCTAGGAGTTGAAGTTTGAGATAAACCAACAGATGTTTAATGGAAGCTATGATATCGAAGCATGTATTCTAGTACAAGGCTATCTAGTACAACATGGCTTGTAGTTTTCTTCTCTTGCATAGATGAAGCACTTCATTGGCGATACATTATCATGCAATTTTACCAAATTAAATATTTTCACGACTTGAATAATATAAATTGACTCACACATTGAATGTAATTTTGAATGCAAGAAGACTGTAGCTCCAATAAGCTTGACATTTGGTGTTGCTATCCTTACAAATTAACTTTACAAAATTGGGATATAATGTCCTGATTTTTTTCATTTCATGTTTCGATTGATATCGTATCGGCTGCATTGATTCAGGACATCGAATACCGAAACTGGACCGATATTGAGTATAATCGGTACATCTTAAATTCTGGTAACTAGATAAACCTAGAAATTTTATGGACAGACTCATCTCATATTTTAGATTTGTTTTTTTATTATTCTGAAACAAGAGGATTCTCACCTGTTAAAATAACATTTGTAACGACTTGTTTCCTTGTGAGGGGTAGACATTAAAAAAACAATGATGGGAAATCATGAAGAAGTTATATGATCGAAAAATGAGTTAAATCGCAGATCGAAATAAAAAGAAATTGAGTTTGTTAAAACCTGGGCAACAATATCAACTTCAATGCCAGATTTGATAATGATCAATATCTAAGAGGAAAAAATTATGTAGGAAGAAGTTATAGAGATTTGAATTCTCTTTCGATTAGTTTAGAGTTTAATAATCAATTCAATCTGAGTTTGGAGTCAAAAAATATGATCGTTTTTGAAGTGCGACAGGGCAGAATAACATTCGAAACATCTGGAACTATAGTCTCTGACTTACAGGTAGGGCAGTTTCTTGCACCAAACATAGAGCACCAAGAGCTGAGGCTTTCAGTAGCACCTGGAACTATAGTCTCTGACTTACAGGTAGGGCAGTTTCTTGCACCAAACATAGAGTACCAAGAGCTGAGGCTTTCAGTAGCACAGGTGCTAGAACTGAATTTTCAGACCGAATTTGAATGACTTTTGGATTTCAATCACATCAATTGATTCCTATTTTCTCCATATCTAAGGGAGGGAATTAATTAGATATTTGAAAACCTAATAGATCTATAAATATCCAATCATGTCTAACTTTGAGGACATTCTAAGGGTCCATCCATATGTCAAAATCCTAGAGAGCCGTTAAGAAGATCTTCACGTCATTAGGATCTTCTCTTTTCTTCATCAAATTTCCATTACCGTTCAAAGAAGGTAGTTTTTACATCAAGCTCATAAAAGACAAGGTTCATGATGTTGCAAGGGACAATTTGCTACATTTTCATAGTACATCTTTAGCAAGTAAGCCCTTTTCTCCTCCTTTTTTTTATCTTCGTAACAATCCACGTAAAAGGTTTTTGTTGAATCGTCAACTGGACCAAGGAATAGCTCTGGTTAGGCTTCCATTGTCACATGCTAATAGATTTATATATGAAAGTTGTGATTTTACTGAGTGATTGTAATAGTGAACTGACTTTTCATATTATTTGAGAGTATTTCTCTTGTAATTGCTCAATCATGTAAATTGTAATTCCCCTCTATTTTTTATTAGTTTCGAATTGCTATCGGAAACAAAGGGTATGAAAAAGGAGTGCGCTATTAACATAAATGCAAAATATGGTGTACATGGGGCCAAACTATAATAAAAACATAATGGGAATATACTAAAAAATAAAAGCACATGACTCACCTGAACCTAAGTTAGCTAATTTTAGTGTCCTATGAGAAAATATGTCCATAACTGAGTTAATGATACAATCAAAATATACATATACGGTACATTGTCCTGAGAGTTCAAAATACAAATATAACACAATGACTAAGAAAAATATGTAAAGGATAAAGTCCAATAACAACAACTTTATAAGGCTGAAATACAAAATTAGGACAAATCCTAAAATCTATTATTGTTCCACTTGCTCAGGAAATATAGATCGTCAATTGATAGCGGTGTTGTCTTCTCGAAGTCACATGAGCGTGTACGGTAGATCATAGGGTCAGACCTGGCATGTATATAAAATTCGAGAAATAAGTATTAGGTGTTACACTAGCATGAATTGATGTCTTATATAAGTGCATGAACATGGTATAATCAGAATTTACATGCATCAAGATTAATTCCGATAAAGGAAAAATAACAATAAGGAGTGTCAGATAAGTACAAAGGGATTATAGAATTACTAAGTTATTCATTTAGTTAGTCATTTATATGTTTTATTTGGATCTTGACTGGATGAATCAAATACGTATTTTATCCATTCCTGATGGGGATCGCAACTCAAGGGTTGTAGTTTAGCATTCTCGTTCCTGCTAGGAAAAATGACGCTAAGCATATCTTATTTCTGTCCGAGGTTAGGCTCTAGGGAATAGTTAATACAGTAGTATTCTCATGTCGTTCTTGCTCGGGATCACAACTTAAGCATAAGAAAGTATCTTATAGATTACATTTAGTATATAAAGTATTATCTTATTACAAGCCGATTGTGAATGATGTCTGGAAAAGAAATTGGAATAAATATCTCATGTAGTAATTTGCACGGGATCTGATTCTCATAATAATTGTATAACATAATATATTATAAAGAGAAGAGGCCTGCCACATCTTTCACTACAAGTATTTTATGTAATATTTTGCATGCGACCTGGTTCTCTTAATATTATATATCAGAGAGGGAAGAGGCCCGTCACATCTTTCACTGGCGAGATATAAGTCCAATTTACTCCTTCCCATAATCCCACATCATAAATACAAGTTCATTTAGTGGTTTAACAGTACAACATTCTTAACAGGAAAATAAAATAACTTAACCAATCGAGTCTTTTAGGGGATCTCTGTCAACAAGCATTAAAGTACTGTTAGCAAGTACAATGTAAACCAAGTAGGATTTAAATTATAAAAAGATTAGAGAGTTCTGACTTAGAGGGCCAGCTGTTCGGTGGCAATGACTGTTAGGTAGAGGCGCATCTAGGTCAATCTCCAACCTAATTTCCTGGTTTCCAATGAGCTGATATATGCAACATAAGTATCAAGTCTAAAGATCAGAGTTTCATATAATACATTCCAAACACGGTTACAGTACTAGAATATGCGAGTACGAGTTATATGAAATACAAGTAATATCCTAAGGTACAAAAATACATAAATACAAGTTTAATAGGTGAATATTTAAATACATATTCATTAGTATAGTACAAGATACGAATCAAGTATATATGGGAACATTTCGTATTTACAAAAATACTTATATTTACACTTTTGCATTATTATAGAGATGTGAAAATAATCAATTTTTCAATATTTAAACAATGTGGAAACTTTAAAACATTATTTTTTTTTATTGTCTTGTATATATTTAGAGCGCCCACCTTTATTTTGCATAGTTGCGACTGTGTGCATATACATATAAATTTCTGCAACATAAGTTGCAGAATGGTTGGTCCTATTTAAATACAATTGACAAAAAGGAAAAATTGCAGAAGTGTTTGTATGATGGTGTTGAAGAAATTGGTGATAACCTGCCATTAATTTTAAGAAAATTTGTATGCTATTTAAGGTATCAACATGCACATTTACGGTAGAAAATTTATAGTGCAACAAATGTTATTTGGTTTTGCTCGGTAGTGGTAGAAGTGACCGTTCAAGGGAAATGGTCTTGAATTACTTTTAAGCTAGAAAACAAAATAGAAACAGACTAAGATATAACACTTGCCAAGTTGACATCTAATAATGTAGTTTCCTTGGAAGTTGGTAACTAATTTCCTTAATGCAAAATTGTATTTGGTACCTTGAGTTGTAAACATGCTTTTCTTTGAACCCATTCTATTTTGAAATGAACAGCTAATGCTGCATTTATATTTAAACTGTAACTTATTATTTTAATATAAAATCCGAACTGCATACATGATAGTGCTAACTCAAATACTAACAAAGATTATAGGTCTAATTATCTCACACATCATTCTCAGACAGAATTTAAATAGCGTGGCAAGAATTCATCTTAACATGATTCCATAGACTTTAACTAGATAAACAAACCCTAATCCATTTAATCAAAACCCTAATTGAATTTTTGTTAAACTATGAGTTGTGCATACTTGCCTTGCTTGGTTAGGGGTGATAAACCTATCTTGATTAGGCTAAGCTTCTACTTCTTCTCATCTCTTACTTCTACTTCTTTCTTGCAAGTAAGAGCTTGCAACTAAGAGAGAGAGGGCAAAATTGAAGAGAGAGGAATTGAGAATAATAGTGGAGAGGGAGAGAAAATATTAAGGAGACCAAAGGCCTATGTCTCCCATCTGGGGGGCTACGACCATCCCATGTCCAAGGAGTAGGCATGGAGGAAAAAAATGAAGAGAGTATAGGCTTCGATCCCCCATGCACACATGCCCGTGCATGCACACACACTACAAACATGCACTACAATTAGGTTGAGAGATGGGGAAATGAGATGGAGAGAGACATGGGCAGGACTTGCATGTCGCACCATGGAGGACCAATGACAGGGTAAGGTGAAAACGATACAGTTTTTATTTAAAACATACTATAGTGTATATTCATATAATATACACGCACACGCACATATACGCACACACATAGAATATGAAGTAATTTGTATACAAATTAAATTATAAAATAAATACTCCATCCAAAATCTGGTCAACAAATCAAAATCAAGGCAAATGTCCGGCTGCACATAAAATAATATTATTTTAATGGATTAAAATTTAATTGTCCCGTAAAATATAGAAAAATCATCATAAATTTAAAATAAATAAGATGAATGTGTTCATCAAATTTCTGGGTTTATTTGGTGGCTAGAATTCATGATGTTCCAATTTCACTCAATATCAGTCTAATATGTTTGGCGTCTACTAATACAGCTGATATGATATAAATCGAAATATGGAATGGAAAATTTGGATGTTACTTAAGAACTTATCGGAAATTAGACACGATGGTGCAATAACTGTACTTATTATTTTTCATTCTTAAAGCTTTGGAGTTGTGCAACTTTAGCGTTTCCTATTGGCTGAAAATAGGAGTGGCGAGTAAAGATAAGTTATCCCCGAAAGCACTCAAGCAGGGAATCCACAAAGCCCCTTTTGACTTTCAACCTGATTCCATTACGGGTCCAAACGGATTCAAAATAAACCTCGTCGAAGAGTGGGACCTCCTCATCCACGTAAAAAAAGTGATTTTTAGATACAGACACGATGTTTTGGATTCAACAACCCCGAGTATGTAGACACTAGGATATGACTATTTATATTTTTCTTCAATTCTCTAAAACTTATCATTATATGTATAATGTTGCTATTCATATGTGGAGACGAGCTATAATAGAAATCTAAAATAGTAAAATGATCAAAATAACATTTATTTTTTATCAAAGGGGTGCCATAACATGCTCCATATTGTCTTTGTTTCGAGGTTGGTAAAGGTACACGTAAGTGTTGGACATGGGTGTCTTGTCTAACATGGCCAAACACTCAAGTATTTCAGTTACTAGAATGGTTCTACATATCCTAAGAAATAAGCATACCTTTCTCTACTTCCAATATTTTAGCATGTGTAACATTGTTTGTCAAGTTTCTGTTCTTTCTCCATTTATCTCTGAAATATAAAGGATGTCCTCAAGTTGTGTTTTCTCTAAAATAAAAGTTTCTTAAGTAGCATAGATCCAAGATAAATATTGCTCCTTTATATTGGTTATTACTAGTTGGATCATTTGTGAGTAGGTAAGAGGGAAAATTTTCTTTTACCCTTTTATGGCAAATCATATTTTTATGTTTTTTTTTATCATTTTTCTTTCACACTTCTAGGAGGAAGGATCCAATGACATTGTCCTAAAAGCCATGGGGAGAGCTATCAACAAAACTGTTATGATTGCTGAGTTGATCAAGGTTAGACAATGTATTTCCTCATGTCATATTTGCAGGTTTTGCGAAGATATTTACTAAGAGAAAATCTTAATCCAGAGAAGGATAGCGGGTCTACATCAGAATACTTCAATCGAATCAGTTGATATAACTGATACATGGGAGCCATTGGAAGAGGGCCTTCTCCCGTAAGGAGCAATTTCTAATTTCGTTAACATCTTGTGGAATTATTTTGTAAAATACGTAATTATAATTGCAGATTGGAAACTACCCGTCATGTTTCAGTGATTGTTATTACCCTGTCAAAGAAGGAGCTTGATACATCATCATCGGGGTAAGTGGCTGCTCAACTTTATGTCCAGTGAATGTGAGTATTGATTTTTGGTTAATAATCATACTATTTGGATGAAGTTCTCTATGCATAGTTAATTCATTGTAATCTTGAATGGTTACCTGTAAAAGTATAAGGATTCCCATTTATGTGTGTACGTTTGTACAATTATACATGTTCATTATAATATTATGTGATAATTGAGGGATCAACTAAAATCTCCTTGAGAGAACTATGATTTGGTGTCCAAACGGGAAATATGTCTTAGGTGTTGATGTATGCTTGTGTGTGTGTGTGTGTTTGTTTTTTGTGGGGGGGGGGAGGGGGGTAGTAACACATCTTTTTGGGAGTATCTTCAAAATGTTTGCTAATATAAAATGTTTTTGGGTCAAAATTACCTTGTTACCGGTAGTATTTGTAACAAAGATTCAAATACTAGCAAAGTTTATTAGTTGGTCTTTGCAATAGTATAGAGGAAATTTTTTATGTTAACTTGTAAGATATGAATGTGTAATATAGTATCAAAGATGTTAAAGTTGGATAATATAAAATGGTTGTGTATCAATATTACCTGGGTATAGGTGGTAATTGTAGCAAAGATTCGAAAACCAACAAAGGTGCATTAGCTCCTCTATGCACTAATATAGAGTAGAACTCTTTTTACATCAATTTGTAAAATATGAATGTTTGCAAAGATAACTGAAATTCTTAGTATAATGAGTTATGCATGGTCAAAAGTTTATTAGTATTGGTGATGCATATTTCAGAATAAAACAAGGGATTAGTAATTTATATACTAACAACATTCTTATCCAATGGTGTGTCACCATGCTGTATTCTAGAGTTTTCGGACTCAGGCCCAGTTGCTGATTTAGTCGATGGATGTTCACGCACTCTTTAAACAAGTTTTTAAAGATCTTTTAAAATAGATCTAGTACAATTGTTAGAAATACACTCTTTGTATTTGTGATTCATGCATTTTCGTCTAATATTCATGAACAAACAGGAACTCTGAACTCTAATATAAGAGAGGGAAAGGAGCCTTGGTGAATAAGGGGTTAAAGTTTTGTATTGCAAAAACTCAATATAAAGAATGTAATTGTGGTTGTTTTCGAGTTGATGTGAGGACCCTTATATAATGGATAGCTAGCTGAAGCCACAATATGGCTGGTTTTATTTTGTTCGTGTAAAAGATTTGAGATAGAAATAACACGTGCAATAAAATAGAGCCTGCTTGATCGACTAGCAAGCATTCATGGGAAGCGCGGGCGCATGCGATTATCACATTGTCTGGTCAGTGTAGAAGGACAATAAAGGCCTGTAATGTCAGAACTTAGATGGACTAGACTTTCAGCATTCATGATGCAAGAAAACAATATAATGCAGGAAAATTTGGGAATTTGAGTTTGATGGTGGGTTAATTCATGAATTATTGAATGACTATTCAAGGAATTGTAAAAGCAGATGACATGATGATGGAGAGCCGATTGAGATGGTATTATAGTGGACATTGATGATAAAAACACAACATAATAAGAGTTGCACACGTTTGACTGTAAGGGTTGGTTTGGTTAAATGGATGGCTTAATAAAACCTGCATGCAGCTTTGGGAAAACTACTTTTGAAAAAACTTGCAATGCATTGGCAGTTCCCTGTTTTGCAAGCTAGGACGGTGTTGCAGGCTACGGAACTGTCATCAGCTATTTTCTTTTTTATAATTTTTTTTATTATTTATTTGTTTTTTTGACCTAAATCCACAGGATTAGGATAGTTCAAAATTGTTGATTTAATAGTCTACATGGTCCTTACTGTAGCTGGATGGAGAAAAGGATTACCACTAAGGTCTAGCTCAGTGGTGAAGTGGCAGGTTAGGTTATGAGTGATCTCAGGTTTAGGACCAGACTAAAGCCTTCTTCACACACACACTTACAATGGAAAAGGAAAAAGGAAAAAAAAGAATGGGGGAAAGAGGATTCATTTAGCTAGTCAAAAAATTTTTGGTTTAAAAGCTATGATGTTTATTTTCTGTTGTTATCTTGTTTGTTGTTGTTATGTAAATCTAACAAAAGATGTGGAAAAATGTTAATACTATCATTTCCGTGTGTGAGGTTGCTTGTACTATAGTTGTCTTATTTGGTTATGCTCCTCTTCTCCATTTCATAGGGAATCTTATTCATTAAACTCTTGCATAGTCATTATTCCAATTGGAATTCATTACTTTTTCCCTGTATAGGTACCAGTCACCCCTACCATCTGATCAGGTGAAGCGTTTGGTAGAATATGATCAAGGAGAAGGTAAATGTTTTGGATCTTATATTCAAATATTAATGTATTATCCTATCCATTAAAATCTTACTATGTTGATTTGGTCTGGCGGTGTTAGTCCTTTCTCCCAGTGTACGCGGAAGAGGAAATGGGAAACGTGGAAGAGGCAGAGGTAGAGGCAGAGGTACTGAAACTGATCTTTGTTCTTTAGGAATTGCATGAACATTGCTCTTGTGCAGATATGTACATGCCGGCATATGTACCTTCTTCTTTTTTTTTTCTGTTAATCATAAAACCAAGTTATCTCAGTCTCAATATCAGATCAAATTCCCAAAAATAGGTGAAATACCCACTTATGGCCATACATTGATTGATACGGCTGGTATATATTGTTACTGAGTGTTGTAGATATTATTGGCAAATGTAATGTGCTTGGTTTGCTGGAATTGCCATTTAACAAGAGATTAGATGCACCCATGTTGAAATAACTGACGTGATAAATACTGTGCAAGCTACACATGCTAACTTCACACTTCAAACAGATTATACGAGTTAGGGAACCCCTTTACCCAAAATCTTAAGTGGTTCGGTTGTGGGCTAATGATGTACATCAAGCTAATTAAAACTTAACACTCCCTCTCACATGGGCCCTTGAGCTGTGTGAAAGGGCATTCAACTATTAACTTGGCTTGGAAAGGCAGAATTAATGGAGATTTATAGATATATTTTTTAAATTTGACGTGTTGAGGCTGAAACCATTTTACCCAAAAACTTAAATTGTTTGGTTATGGGCTAATTATGTTAGATCAAGCTAATTAGTGCTTAACAAAACCCATCGCATATAATATGTATCATTTGCTTTATTCTTCTATGGTTTTGTTGACAGTATTATTATTCGAGGAGTTTACCAAGCTCGACTTTGTGATGTTTACTGATTGTATGTGCATTCAGGGTGCAGAAAGGTTAGGATACAAATAAGTTACAATATAAGTGCTTGCAAGCATCTTTTAAATATATGATGGCCATTCAAGTTGGTAATGTAATCCACACATTCTCGATGTTGATTACAAAATCAAAGGGTTTGAAAAGTTCTAGTGTAAGGATTAAAATAATCAGCGTTTAAAACCACGGTTTCAAATATTGGCTGATACTGATATATCGCCAATAGTATATTGGAGTTTGAGACTGCTGATATGATGAGACCCAATAAACTTGATGCCAAAATTTTCTCTTTTTTGAATACTATTTATACGTTTGGTGATTCCAATACTGTAAACCATTTTTCTATTGGATGCTGCTAGGCCCTTGTGTATGCTCTCAACCATGAGTTTTATCTCATTATTCTGCATTTGCAGGGAATAATAATGGGGTGGAGGATCACGGTGAGTATGAAAATTGGGATGCTGGTCGTGGTTATGTTGACAGAGGAAATGGACGTGGATATCGTGGCAGGAGAAGGGGACGGGGAAGGGGATATGGTGGTGAGAATGGTGGTGGACGTGGAAGAGAATATGGTGGTGAGAATGGTGGTGGCTATGGTAGGACAGAAATGCATCAAGAATCTGTTGAATATGAAGCACCTGCACCACAAGGACGAGGTGAGTTTATTTGTGACTGATTTAGGTCTATTGTTTATTGGTTTATAGATTTTTTTTTTCCAGTCCGCTTACATCTATTTGAGAAACTTTTATGCTTTGTCTTTTTGTTGTATGAATTGTTACCCAACTACTACAAAGAAAAGAAACCTGCTTCTAATAGGGCTTTGAAAATATGAATATTTCCCATCACATATCTTTTCAATTGCAAAATCTTTATTCCTAATATCAAGCTTTTACTATTTGATTGGGCATTTCGTATTGTAAGTTCCAACATGCATTTTTTAGAGATTTTTTTTTTGGGAGCATAAATGGTTGGTATATCCCCACAATACGCTCTCTTCTTTATATGGTTAAATTTACAATCTTCATTTTCTTACGAGATACTTATGAGATGAGTATCCTTACTTTCATCACGGCCTCTAGAGGAAAAGAACAATTACTGCGTTCCCCTCACTTCCTAACTAGTAGTATTGGGTGATTAGTCTGGAATACCACATTTCGTGGTATTTCTTCTCTGGTGGAGTATGAACTCAGAATTTATTAAGTTTTTTCTTCTTATTTTTTCTTTTAATACCAATTACAGATATCCGGGAAGATTCAATGACTTAGTTTCTCAAGGGTTCAAGGATAAAGAATACACTACGTACTTGAGCAGCCAGTAAGTCCGAAGTAAAATATGGTCACTTTGATAATGCATGTGGAAGTGCGATGGGTATCTTAAATAGTCAATAAGTTTTTATTGTACACAAAATGTGGCTGAAAAAATTATTCCAGGAAGCACGATGCACAAATGGCATGGAATTGGTGCATGACATTGTCCTTGCCTCAGAAAAGAACTGAGGTCTGAACAATCTATCATGTTTCTATTATCATGATGGCAACAGTGGTTTGAGCCTTCTAATTTAAGAGAGAATTGTATCACAGAGTCATAATTAGTGAACAACCCCACGAACTGCGCACTTAAAGGCACACTAATGCAGACACACATAAAGGTCACCAGGCAATACAAATAAAAGATATTGTCCTTATGGATTATGGAATTATTTTACCCCTATTTGAGGCAATTAATCGTTCCGGAGTATAATATGTACAGTTATGGTTGCTGTAAGAATGATTAAGTTCTCAAATTGCTTGTAGCAACAACTCTTTAACTTCAGAATGTCTAAGTTTCCTACAAATGGGATATCTGAGTTTTTGTATTAAATCTGGGAATCAGATTTCTATCTTGCTATTTTGGCATAAATATTACATTTTCATAGGAGTGCAGTACAATCATATTGTGTGGATTATAATATGCTAGTATGTTTCATAGGAGCGTGGATTGTCTATAATTTTTTTGGGAAATATTCGTTTTACAGGATCCACCTATTATGATGGTAATTATGATCACAGAAAATGAGGGATGTGTAGCGCCTTGAGTTAGAACATTCCCAGGAGGTCATCCATTATAAATTTTCTCCTAATAGAGCACCCTTAACGATTTGTCCCTCAAAACGCTAGCTACGATTAAGTTCTGGACTTCAAAAGAACTATTATATACCATAAGTCTTTCCAGCTCATATACTATGTCGTGGTACTAGGGTGTTACCTATCATAATATCAACACCCGCATCTAACATCCTTGCCAGACTTAACACCTCAACATTACATGTGGGATTCTTGAAGTGATTCCTATGGATTCATGAGGTAGCCTCCATCACATTGCCATGTGGTATGGCAACCTGCTCTATGTAACAGTTGGCTCCTTGTGGCATTTAGTTTTATGGTCCATGTGACATCTTGCTTTACTACCATTTGTTGCACGCTGACCAAGAACCTTAACAGGAAGTCAATCCTCCTGAAATTACTTCCGCTGAAGCATACTTTACTGTATTGTTTTTTCTCATAATCTCTTTCACATAAGTGTTAGCTATGGTTAGATTTTTGATTTTGTAGGAAATATTACATTCTAGAGACATTTGTAGCTATTATCCATATGGGACTATTCTCCCTTTGGTGTACTACAGTGTGATTTTGAAGGTAATCCACTATTCATTGGGAAAGTTGAGCTATCCTCGTGTTTAGAAATTTGCTGGGGAATTTTAAGATCCCCAGCAGATTGATACACTGCCAAAAAAGAGGGTAATTACTTGCTCTGCAGTAACTGGAAGTTGCCAACTTCCCATGTTTATTGCAGAAGTGGTTATGTAGGGTTTATTCCGCAAAAACAAAAACATCATGGAGAAAAAGAATGGAAGTTCACCATGAAGAGAAGGAAGGAAGAGACGTAAAACCCAAATAATTTTAGAGTAGTGATAAATGACTTGATACCAGAGACATGAATATAGTGTAGGGTGGGGTTGGCGGTCGATGCTTCCTTTGCTCCACCAACTTAAGTCAATCCTAAACCAAACTAACTTTGTTCCTTTTCTGTCTTGCGTTTGGCTTGAACCATGGTTTCTTTTCTTCTCCTACTTTAATCGATCTTAATTCAAAACAAAACACGTTCCGCCTTTGAGATCTCTCTTTATATCCACCTTACAACTCACCAGTTCACAGGTGCAGCTGATGTGGCCACATGACATATATCGTTGCTGGTGCCATATTGAGTTTGTGAATCTTATATTCTAACCCCTGGGTCTGATGCGGTTGAGTCACCATATTCAATTCCCAATATTATGACAATATTATTTCTTCTGTGATATCGTAGCAACCAGTTCATTGTGTTTATTCCTTCTGCTAATGTGTTGCTATCTTGCAGGACGAGGTAGGGGAATGGCGAGGAACGGTGGGCGAGTTCGTAATTACAGGCCAAATGGTTCAGGACCAGCACAGGCTAATGCGTGAACCTTCATCGGAAATCAATCTTTTAAAAACATTTAGCTAAAAATAAAAAATAAAAAATAAAATAAAAAATTCATGTAGTTCGAATTTTTTTTTTTGCATCTAGCATTTATGAATTCAAAGTACTTAGAAATGTAAAAGGTTAGATTGTTTGTTTTTTAAACGATTAGAAGTTTGATTTTTTAGGAGATGGCGTGATTGCATATTTAGAAGTCCAAGTACATTTTAGGTGATTTTCTGGATGCTGCTGCAAGTTGTCTGGTAAATGTAAGCAACAAGTTGAAAAGGTAGACAAAGGTGGACCCTAGAAAAGGGCAGCTCGGTGACGGGCATTTTTGTTTTCTTAGCAATTTAGATTGGGGGATTTAATATAAATAATTAAAATGACTCTTTTTTTGAAAAAAAAGAAAAAGAAAACAGTGGTTCGTGACTTCATCACCAGAACTGAATGAGTATGTCATGGTTTGCTCTTTGCAAGAAGAAGACAGAAGACTGCAAAAGTTATAGCGGAGGAAGCCTCCCATGGCCATGGGGGTGATATCTTTCTGTCTCCTCATTCAACCAACGTGGTATTTAAGTAGTACCCATCAAGCACAGCAACAGCGGTATGGTGTGAGACTCGTGTCTCTTGCCTTGCCAAGCTTGTAGTCCTTCTTGTTCATCTCAGTACAGTATATTGATGATATTCATTCTGTCCGGCAGAAGAAACTGTGAAATACAGTTAGGATACAAAATAATCTTTCTCATGTGTTAAAAATTTGCAAGAGTTTTGATATGGTAGTAAGGACTTCACACTCTTGTAGCATGCTAGGCACCAATCAGACAGGCGACCACCTTACGGTGACCTCTATTGGTCTTAGCGTCCTAAAACAGTAATCCATCAAAAGTATGGCTAGTGAAAATATTATATCTTGCCGGGAATGTCTTGTTTGTGTGAATAGTTAATGGAGTGTGAGTTGTAATGCTAAAGAAATGATCATTTTCTGATCATTCCTTCAGTGACGTAATGGTTTAAGAACTCATAAAAGCCCTTTGTTTTTGATTAATATAAGAGCGTAAAAAAGATGGCATAAATCATTCATCTGAGGTCAAAATAATGGAGCTTTTGAGGATGTATAACAGCATAAGAGGAAAAATATCTTATTAGCAAAAATAAATTTATGTATAAAGCAAAGGAAAAGTCCCGTTTTGACTCGGCCCATTCACAGCAGGTTGGATCCTTACAATTCCAAGTCTGGGCCCAAGCAAAAGGAGCTGCGCAAACAAAAAATTTGAACCGGGTCCGCGTGCGTGAGTAGCTACTGCGAGGCCCATTATAATAAAGAAGTGGGGGCATTCTGGTCATTGCAAATTACAGAACAGTATAAAAATCCTTATTAGGGTTTTTGGGAGAGCTTGTGGCCGCCGAAGCAGAGTAGCAGGTCAGTCGTCTCTCTCCCGGGTTTCAATGGCGATCGAAGCTCGAACCGTAGTTTTATTTACAAAAATGTCACTGCCCCATGTAGATTGTTAGATTATTTCCCCATTTCTTTGATAAACATCAGTGATACAAGTTCGAAAATGATTTGATTTTTACAATCATAAATTGTTTTTCTGCTGATGCAATCTATCGTCATCTTTGTTTGAAACATTAGGACGAAGGAAGGAGGAAGAGGATGTCTCACAGGAAGTTTGAGCACCCAAGGCATGGGTCCCTTGGATTCCTCCCAAGGAAGAGAGCTTCTCGCCACCGAGGCAAAGGTACAATTCCCCCCTTTTTGGATCAATTTCTCCATTTTATTCTCCTTTTATTAGTATTAGTTTGATTTGTGTAAAGTCACTTTTGATCTGATGTGAGACAAATTCTTATCCTATTAAATCGATTTCATTTCCAAATAACTATGAATTTAAAAATTGCAACTTTCCTTCTCCTCACTAGTTCTTGGAGTTGGTTTCACATTTTAGTGGTTGGGGATTAGAGTTTGCTTGACTCATCTTGATTTAGGTACCATGAATGTGTTATTTTTTTGTTAAAAAGAGAGATGTTTTGAATTTGAAAAGTTGTTGGGAACCCGCAAGAAACCTCTTATACTCTCAGCTTCAAGTCCTTACATTTTCTTATTGAAGATTACTTTAATGTTATTATATTATATTCACCTGTTGTTGATTCCACCATGATTTGTGTCTGCTATCCCCTGTGCAGTGAAGTCCTTCCCCAAGGATGACCCAACCAAGCCGTGCAAGCTTACGGCCTTCCTTGGGTACAAGGCTGGAATGACCCACATTGTTCGTGAGGTGGAGAAGCCAGGGTCAAGTAAGTGGCATGTATTCCTATTTTAAATTGTTGCCCTACATCTGTTAGAAATTTGCATTGGGTGATTATTTTTTTTGGCATTGGTTTATGGCCTCCTAAATCTGTCCAATAAGGTCAAGCTCTATTATTTTTTGGCTATTTGATATTTCTGAGTTCAGCATTTGATGACAGAATATAGCTTTGTTCAGTCAAAAGACCAAGGATTTTATTTGCTACTTCAAAACTTCTAATTGTATAGGATACCATATATTTTGTTGTTATAGTTGGACTGCAAAGTTCGCCCATGATTTTATTTTAACATTTGCATAAAATTATTGTCTTTAATTAGGATTCTCTTGCAAGCTTTATGCAACAGAAAAAACATATTATATAAACACTTTATATGCCCAGGGTTGGATTACTATTGCTGTTTTTCCTCCATTATCAAATCTGAATTTGTCTTTCATAAAACATTTCTTATATATTCTTCTCTTGGATAGCATGTGTCATGCGACTATTATTTTTTAACCATTTGCCTTTCTACTATTATTTTAAACTTTAGCCTTGTGTATTTTTATTAGTCGAAACCTGTTCTTTGCAATTTTCTTTTCTCTTCTCCTCCAGGTTTTGCTTTGTATTGAAACGGAGTTTAGTGTGCAGGTTAAGCTAGATATATATTTTTAGTGTTCCTATGCTTTAGTGTTGGACAAGTTTACAATCTGCCTTTTGATCTTATTTGACCCACTTCTTATACCCTGAATTTTCTTGATACACAGAGCTTCACAAGAAGGAGACATGTGAGGCTGTCACAGTTATTGAAACTCCTCCCATGGTTGTTGTTGGAGTTGTTGGCTACGTGAAGACTCCACGTGGGCTCCGATCTCTCAACACTGTATGGGCTCAACATCTGAGTGAGGAAGTCAGGAGGAGGTTCTACAAGAACTGGTACAGATCCAAGAAGAAGGCCTTCACCAAGTATTCTAAGAAATTCGAATCCGAGGATGGGAAGAAGGAGATCCAAACCCAGCTTGAGAAGATGAAGAAATATGCGTCCATTATCCGTGTTTTGGCTCACACTCAGGTACTTGCCTTCTGATACTTTTATTTTTTAAGTTCCTTTTGGTAGTTGTGGTGTTTGGCTCTTTAATAATCTTTTTGTAACTCAATAATTAAAGGGGTATTTACAGATTTGCCCCTTAAATCTTTATAAATTATAATTTAGTCCCCTAGATCTTCATATTTAGGATTTAGTCCCTCCAAATCCTATAAATTACTACAATTTAGTCCCACTCCTTAACTTTCGTTAGCCCAGTTTATTTTTTGATCTGATTTCCCCATCTTACCCTTCCTTAATTCCTTCTTCCTCCTCTCTTCTCCTTCCCTCTTCCTCCTTTTTTTTCCTTCTCTCTTCCTTCTCTCTTCTTCTTTTCTTCATTGGGCTTCTCTCTTCTCCTTCTCTCTTCCTCCTCTCTTCTCCTTTTCTTCATTGGGCTCCTCTCTTCTCCTTCTCTCTTCCTCCTCTCTTCTCATTTTCTTCATTGGGTTCATTGGCTTCCCTCCTTCTTCTCTTCTATCTCTCTATTCTTCTCTCCTTTTTCTTCATAGGGTATTTAAGTCATTTCATTATTTAAAAAAAATAAAAATTAAATTCTGCCGTTTATATGGACAGAAAAACTAACGGAGGGACTAAATTGTAGTAATTTTGAGGATTTAGGGGACTAAATCTTAAATATGAAGATTTGGAAGACTAAATCATAATTTATAAAGATGTAAGGGACAAACCTGTAAATACCCCATAATTTAAATATATTTTCTAGTCTAAACTGTAGTATCAGTTTGGTTTGCTTGATCTATTCCCTTTGTTATAACTGTCAAGAGCTTTTAAATCAAATTAATCTGCTTTCCTCGTCGTTATGCTATCTATTCACTTTGCTGTGGCAAAGATTTTTGTGAATGAGTCACAAGGCATGCCCTAAAGTGCGTGGCTTACGAATATCATGTTTTTTCTTAATTTTAATTCACACCCGATATTATGTATTGCGACCTAACACGATACAGGACTGCTTATTGTTTTGGTAACTTACAGTAGGCACACATTTAAGTGATGGCATATTTACCAGTCATGTATATGTCTGTTTTTATTATATGAACCCTTTTGCCCCGGCTCTGCTTTAAAATTGATAGTAGGGGGATTCCAGATCCAGATTCTAACGGACCATTCAATGATGATAAAAACCTTCTTCTGCATCCTGTATACTTGTTTGAACTAACTTGCATCTCTGTGGTATTTGTTCTTCAGATTAGGAAGATGAAGGGTTTGAAACAGAAGAAAGCCCATTTGATGGAGATCCAGGTGAATGGAGGGACTATAGCAGAGAAGGTAGACTATGCTTACAGTTTCTTTGAGAAGCAAATCCCAGTGGATGCCGTCTTCCAAAAAGATGAGATGATTGATATCATCGGTGTGACCAAGGGTAAGGGTTATGAAGGTGTTGTCACACGTTGGGGTGTCACACGCCTTCCCCGCAAGACCCACAGAGGGCTACGTAAGGTTGCCTGTATCGGTGCCTGGCACCCTGCGAGGGTCTCCTTCACTGTTGCTCGTGCTGGACAGAATGGGTATCATCACCGAACCGAGATGAACAAGAAGGTCTACAAGCTCGGCAAGGCTGGAGATGAGTCTCACACCGCTGTTACTGAGTTTGATAGGTAATATCTTTTATGCAACTTAAACTTGTATGGATGCTTGTTTCTGCGTTCTCTATATAATATGCTGTGTTGGGGTTGTGGTGGGTGGAATAGGACTGAGAAGGATATCACCCCCATGGGTGGCTTCCCTCACTATGGTGTTGTGAAGGATGACTACATTCTGATCAAGGGTTGCTGTGTTGGGCCCAAGAAGAGGGTTGTCACCCTTCGCCAGTCCCTGTTGAAGCAGACCTCTCGTTTGGCGCTCGAGGAAATCAAGCTCAAGTTCATCGACACGTCATCCAAATTCGGGCATGGACGTTTCCAGACTACCCAGGAGAAGCAGAAGTTTTATGGAAGGCTCAAGGCTTAAAACAGTGCTTTGGATCGGGTTACTTTCGGTTAGAACAGTAAGTTTGTTTGAGACAATCATATATGGGACTTCTTTTACTCATTCTTGTAGTCTTTTTTCATTCAAGTCCTCTCTTTTGTTTGCTGGATGCTGACTGAGCATGCTAGAATTTGAATCCTTCTCATGATAAATTTATTTGAAATTTTGAACCTTAAGTTCTGTGGATTTGGTTGAACTGAATTTGGACTTGGATGCTATAGGAATGTGAGGATGACTAGCACATATTTTGGTGCTAGATCAAATTTTATACTCCTTGGTAGAGTTCCTGTGACAAGTGCATGCACGAACTTCTCAGTCTGTAGTAATGAGCATCTGTGTACTTTCTATCACTTCAGGTTTAGGTTAGAGAGGTGAAGAACCTTTACTGTAGGTTTTGACCTCTCTTTCTCAGCCATTGTCATTGCCTGCTCGTTACCCCTATCGTCTTCTCGACCATCACCACTACGTTCTCCACCCATTGTTATTGCCTGCCTGTGACTGCCGGCACCAACACGACTGCTCTCAGCACCATATTGCATACAACCAATTCTCTCCGTGCATCATCATCCTCACTGCCTTTTCTGTTGTTTTGCCTGGGCTCTTGCGTACATTCTCAGTGAACCACCAGATGGGCCTTTTGTTAATGATGACAGCCCTATTTTTATCTGAATTGGGTTGTTAGCACGAATGATTTGAGAAATAGCTTTTGGATTTGCTTGTTGTTAGTGATGGGATATACAGAGAGTTCCATTGTTCATCTTGTATACTATTAAATTCACTATCAAGTATAACTCATAGATTGTTGTTTCTCAAAAATTTTTGTCAACCATGTAGTTAATAATATTCTCTTCTTGTTTTTGCTTGATTCTAGCTTATATATTTGAACAGTTGATTGCATGATGAGGTGATATTGGAAGTGTGCACTTGCGTTCCCCCAATCTCGTATTGGAGTTCAAGCTGGTGTCCATTAAGCAGCAACACAAGTTTTTTTGTTTTTTTCTTTTTTTTTGGGCAACAAGAGCAATATAACTTCTGGCATTGCTGGTTGCATTAGGTAAAATCTACATTATCACTATACTTGCATATGAAGAAAGAACGAACAAAATTAGCAACTTCCATTTTTGGGTAACCATGAATAGCACGGTTCGATTATAAGGAAAAATAGAATAAAATTCAAAAAGGAAAACAAAAATTAACTGAATAGAGCCAAGGATTAATTGAACCTGGTAGGTAACGTTTTCCAATATGTCTTCCGCTGGTCCATCTTCGATAGCATAAATAATGAACTCTTCTTTTTCTTCTTCTTGTTTTTTTTTTCTTTTTGATTTTTAGATTCTTGGTCACCTTGTACGTCTTATCTTCCTTGATATAAATATTGTTTCTGCATACACAACGATCTCCTCCATCTTCCCCGCCACCACTCATGCGCAGGTGCATGAGTTGTTCCGCTGCCATCATATCCATCTCCATCAGCCCCCCCTCGGCCATTGTCGAATATCAACAGAGATAAAAATATAACGTTATGGATCCCAATGAGACGTCTACACTATCAAGTTGTATGACGAGGCAAAAATGTTATGTAATAGGGGAAGAACAATACTTTGCCAAGGGAATAGATCCGTGTCACGTACAAGCTACAGACTCAATTCATTGTTTGTAGAGCACAAAATTTCGAGAGTTAGAGCGAAGAGTGAGAAAAGATAACCCATCATACAAGTGTGAAGGAGACGAGTAATCAGAGTCGAGAAAGAAAAATATTAACGTTTGTGTAACAAACTCTAAATAAGCTAGTATAACATACTTTATACGTTCCCTTAACACTCTACAGCATGCACGTTGAAAGCCATGTCAACAACATAACCATGTTTTTTTTTTTTCGTTATTGGGTTCATTTATGCTTATTTAGGGTCAGTCGCAAGAAAATTACGAGATCAGTGAACTTGGCTTGGCTTGGTTACTCAGGTTGGTCGACTATTCTCAATATAAAGTCTTTCAAGTAAACTTCCACAAGTAAACTCGAAATGGTGACAGTATCATCAGACAAAGAAAACAAACTATACATCCAACATATAACATCCTCAAAGAACTTTAAGTCGTCACAGTGACTGGGAGAAGTTGCATTTCATTGAAGAAACAATGACCCTACCTCAAGAACTCGCTCTCAATCTGATAATAAAAGATTGTAAGAACACGATAAAACAAATAGCTATGCTCCAATAATACAACTCAAATATTGCATAAACTCAATCAATAGTTGTGTGGACTCACAAACATGTCAAACAAAATTAATAAGATCAGTGTAATAAATTAACACTGACTACAATCCACAACCTAGAAAAAGTTGATAGCGATATCAACTTAGGCAAAAGGTCAATCCTGAGAACAAATCCATCGTATGGCTTTGGAGAGGCAAGCGAAAAATTCACATGCATTCACTCCTGTTTCCGACTCTATGTTTCAACTTAATGGTAGTAAGGCGTGAGCATACCAAAATTCTACAGAAATTTTAAAGATTACACTGATGATGAACCACATCTACAACTTCATGCCGAAAGTATGCAGTCTCTAATTACACAGTAATGTCGTTTATACTTGTGTGACAAAAGCTTAATGGGGGGCGAAATGTACCTGAAACGAGAAAGAGAATACAATGCCACAGTAATGACCACGAAAAGCTGTTGATGCCTCAATCTATGGCAATGATCAGAAAGCAGACAGAGATGTACAAAAGGGAAACCGGATAGAGGGCCAAGGCCTTTCTTCTTGGATTGACAGCAGCACTCATGAACGGATATGCTGCCCAGGAGCTCCATGCTAATGTTATGGCCACCACAACCATCTTGACAACGACATTGTCTATAAGCAAGCAGATGAGAGCTCCAACATCCAGAGGAAATAGGCAGTAACCAAGAAGGCTAAGACTTTGAAAGAAGATGATGTGGCCACCCTGAGATAAGCAGCATATAAGAGGTTTTGACAGTTGATGCAAAAAGAATATAATCTTTATAAAAGATGCTTACCAGAAGCAAAACATTCAACGTGAGGATAATGGCACCGGCCGCAAGAACAGCGAAGGCAACAGCAAACACTTCAGACTGCAAAGAAGAGGAAAAAAAAAAGGCATGGGAAGAGGAAAGAAAAATGGAAATACTTAAAAAGTAATATACAACTCTTGTGGAAATTTATAATAAGAAACGAACACACACTACCTTCCAAAACACAATGCTAGATACAATAGAAAACAAATGCTGCAAGTTGATAAACACAACTAGTACATAGGGTCACTCCTTATAGCTATGGTTCAAGACTCTCCCAGTCAACACGAGGAAATTTATGATTCTCCAGTCGAGAAGCTCCTCAACAACACTGGCCAAGCTTCTGTAACCTACTAGTGGTGATTAGTTAGGTGGCTTACTGAGCCAAGGCAAGAAAAGGGCTTGCCTAAATAGTAAAGACTGACTCTATTTAGTGCTTGGTGCGCTGACTTTATCTATCAGCCAATGTAATAGTACAACATATCCCTTTAAAAACTCCTAAGCCTAGGAAGATAGTCAGCTACATGATAGTGCATTCATCTGTATGCCACAATACAACCTGAGCTATGGACTATTGAGGCAACGTGGGTTAGGCAAGAATTAAGCTCAAAGCCTGCTAACTCTACCAAACACGCATAAAAGAACAACGGGTTAGCGTGTCATGATTACACATAGAATAAGGGTAGTTTCGGCATTTTTTTGGGAAGAGAGTGGTGTTACAACACCGGATCAAGGCTGGGTTTAGAATTTAACTCTGATGTAACAAGCTCACACCACTCAAGTCCTCTTCTTAAAATTTACACCTCTTATACTCCATCTCTACTATGAAATGAAGTCCAAGAGATATCTCAACATATAAGAAAGTTACCTTGTGTATAGAAAATAAATTACATGGGAAAAAAAATTGCTGCAACTTTCATTAAGGATGTCTTGAACACATTACAAAAAGAGACAAAAGTAAACACAAATCCACATGAATTCTCGAATATTTGCTAAGAGCAATAACATAGTGAACCACATTCTGTAGTAAAATATGTCAATTATCACTACTCTCATTGGAGTGGGGCCACTGATACATTTCACCGGGTCCCTAATGGCATGCGGGGCTGGCATGTGATGGAAGGATCAAGGATGGATTGAAGGTTGGACAGTTCGAGGTTTCACAGTAGAATCATTTGAAATATACAGCATGCAGACTATCAAATGGTGCAAATCATATATGAAATTGAAGATGTTTGAAGCCAGACAAATAGAAGGATCCATCGGCAAATGGATGAACAAAGTTTACCCCAAAAAAACTTGCCCAGAGTGATAGAATGGAGGTAAACTAAAGAGGCAAGTGCAAAATTTTAAATATCAGGCAATAACAGAGGAAAATGCCACACAGAGAAGAATAAGTTGAAGCATGTAATGGATCTTCCTGAGGATTTAGCATTTGCCTACATTCTCCCATGTGACATTCAGAGAAGCTACAAATAATTCACTCTACTAGTGATCTTCCTTATAACTTAAATTATTTTATCCCAAGAGTCGACGGCATTTGAGCTGAATCATGCAAGAAATTGATTGAATATTTGTAGTAAAAGTATAGGCACAGCTTTTGAATGGGTCCCATGCTGAAATTTCAGCCTTACTGCTTGAAACAATGTACAGATTAAATCTTAAGTGCAAGAGGCTGGGAAAACAGGAAGAAACTTTGGTACAGGGCATACATTTCTCATATCAAACTGACACGGGAAGAAAACAAACGTGGAGGTTGCATGATGGCTCTATAACACTACTCAATGTTTCTTGATTATGAGAATGGGCAAAGCTATCCTTTTTTTTTATTAAAAATAACATAAAATAGGTGTCTTATGTTCTTTGAGCAGCATAAGTGAACAGTAATCATAAGTTGCAGTACAGCCAGCTAGATCGGATTCTAAAACATATATATGATACGCATGTAACCGAAATTAGGAAATCGGAGAAATATGTCTTCTATGATGAGTTGTATGGACACTGCAAATTCTAAAAATTATATATGATACACATATCTGAAACAACACGGCACAACTTCATGATAAAAGTGCCCGTGTTACATATAGATAGTAAGACATCAATTTAGCTCTAGATCAGATTGCAAACATAAAAATAACAGTCATGAAGCATCTAATAACAATTTTTTGCATTCTTACAGTTAACAGTGAATATTATTATGGTGCAAGGACCAACAATAGAACTTTCAAATAGAAAAATAAAAAAGTAATATAAAAATACATGAACAATAACAAAACTACAATAATTAATGTGCATATTATTAAGTCATGTCAAACCTGACATGACATGTTATTGACAGTGACCTGAAAACAATGTAAACCATCTATCTTCATGTTGCAGCATATAATGCTCAAAAACTGAGAGTGTAGGCCGACATTTCAAACATGCTGGAAGATATTCGAAGTAGTGCATTGAACACTAAGTGCTTGTCGTGTTCCAAACATTCTAGGCCAAAAATACTAAACATTCGTTGCAGTACAGCCAGCTATGTACTTGCTGCATCCATTTGATGCATAAGCAAGAATATTCAGAAGTACTCAGATTAGATTTTTAAGATATTCTGAAAGTTGTAGTTCAAGAAGAACAAAATATGTTTGAATTTGAATGGGCCAATAAAATATCAGACTGCGAATGTAATTTATGCATATCATTTTAACATGGATGAGGGACATTGTTTGCCCGAAAGTTGCATCTTTGATTCCATTGAAAAATTATTTGAATTACAACGAAATTGAGATTACAAAAAGATATCGAGAAATAACAAGAACGGGAATATTAATTTATTCCCTTTTTTTACGTGGGTTCGGGTGGCGGTGGAGTCTTGCTGCTGCCTCCGTTGACCGTCTGACCAGGAGAAGATAGCTCTGCTCTTTTCCTTGATCTCACGAGCTCGCCCGTAATCGTCCCAAAGTCTTCCAATCCAAAAGTCCTCTCTCCGGTTAAATTCCTGTATTTTATAGACCGAAGAAGCTCCAAATCCGACTCAATTCTCTCCTGAAAAATCGGATCACGGATTATCAGTCCAAAAATAGGAAACAAATAATCGGAAAAGAACGGAAAACAACCCGCGGGTGGCAACCCGCAGGAGCCCCCGCGGGTGTGCCCACTTAGCATTTTTTTTTTGGGTATCTACATAACCCCCTCCAAAGTTTTCGAAGTTCTGTATTGAACCGTACTGAATTTCGAAATACTTTGGATTCTTTAATTTTGGTTATAAACCTTTTAAAAGATTTGGTCGATAGAGATAACTGTTAACATATTCATTTATTCAATGACAAGCAGAGGTATGATTTTAACGTACTCATTAGAAGACAAGCAGAGACATGATGTTAACATGCTTATTTTAGGTCAAGCAGAGGTATAATATTAACGTGCTTATTTTAATCCTAACCGTTCAGTGACATCTAGTATGACGAATCAGGAAAAGACAGAGGTGACATTAAACGTGTCTTGGAGCTTAACCTATTCAGAGGATCTGGTCGTGATAGGGACAAACTGACTAAACAGAGGTGACGGTTAACGTATTTAGTTTTGGAATCGGACTATCAGAGGTAACTGTTAACTTGATAGGGAGATGATTTTCGTCAGAGGTGATTTTCAACTTAACGATATCAAAAGCACGTTCATCAGAGGTTGTAATGTTGGACTTGATGAAGTGTGAATTTTCTTTTCTGTCAGAGGTGAAATCTTAACGTGACAGGGGATCGATTTAATTAGGATTTTATCTCTTTTGATTTTGAATTATGATGTCAGAGGTATGATTTTAACTTGACAAATATTTTGGAGTGTTGCTTGCTCTGTTGGAGCAAAATGACAAGAAAAGTTTTGCTGTCAAAGGTGAAATGTTAACGTGACAGGAGATTTATCTGATTAGGATTTTTAGCAAACCCCCAGCTATCAACGGGTTTGATTTGTCTTTACCAACTACCGTTTGAGTTGGGCTAGCCATGCTATTCCCCTCAGCATAGTGAGTTGTCGAGGGTTTCGTTTGGGTTTAAATACCAAACTTTTCCTCTTCCCTTTGCCTTAGCAGCTTAGGGCAGTGATGTATTCTTATATTCGGATAAGAATACTGTTGTGACAGATTTGTCGTGGGATTTTTAGCAAACCCCCAGCTATCAACGGGTTTGATTTTGTCTTTACAAACTACCGTTTGAGTTGGGCTAGCAATGCTATTATTTTCAGCATAGTGAGTTGTCGAGGGTTTCGTTTGAGTTTAAATACCAAACTTTTCCTCTTCCCTTTGCCTTAGCGGCGTTGGGCAATTCATACTTTTACCCCCAGTATGAATGGGTTGGCGAGAAATCTATTCTCTTCCCGTAGCTTAACGGCATTGGGTGATTCATACTTTTTACCACCCCCATTATGGTGGGGTTGGCGAGAAATTTATTCCCTTCCCGTAGCCTTAGCGGCGTTGGGCAATTCATACTTTTTACCCCCAGTATGGTGAGGTTGGCGAGAAATTTATTCTCTTCCCGTAGCCTTAGCGGCATTGGGCAATTCATACTTTTTACCCCCAGTATGGTGGGGTTGGCGAGAAATTTATTCTCTTCTCGTAGTCTTGTCGGCGTTGGGTAATCATACATTTTACCCCCAGTATGGTGGGGTTGGCGAGAAATTTATTCTCTTCCCGTAGCCTTGTCGGCGTTGGGTAATCATACTTTTTACCCCCAGTATGGTGGGGTTGGCGAGAAATTTATTCTCTTCCCGTAGCCTTGTCGGCGTTGGGTAATTCATAATATTTTTTTTTTTTATTATTATTATGGGGGTTTAAATTAACCGCCCTGAGCTCGTTTTGGGAATTGTTGTGAGCCCAAGTGGTACCTTTAGACCACACACATTAGATGTGTCGGAGTTAGCTCTAACTCCTTTTTTTGTTCAGCTTTGAGCTGAACTGCTCCAGCGTCAATCAACGCTTGAATTTTATCTTTTAAGATAAAACAATTTTTTGTGGGGTGACCTACAATCCGATGGTACAGGCAGTAATTCGGATCGTTAGTCTTCCCTACTTCTTCAGGCCTCTTACTCTCCGGCAACTTGAGCATCTTGCGCTTGCTGAGCAGATTTAACATAGTAGCAGTATGTTCATCCTTGAACGAATACTGCTTTTGAAGCCTGGATGACTTTGCTGTGTTGCTTGTAGTTGGCCATGGTTTCTGCGTCGGTGTACTTTCTACCGCCATTGCCATTATGTCTTTCCCTTTGGAACGGGAAAAATGAAATGGAGATTCGTTTGTACCGTCTCCGGTTGCAGACTGTTTTTCTTCGAGGCGTCGAAGTATCTCTTCAGCCTGTTCACCCTGCTTAAGCAGATCCTTCCATGACTTAGATTCGACCGAGCCCATCTTGTCTAGGATATCGGTCAACAGGTTGTGTCTGCAAGTTTCCACAAGCGTGTCCTGTGTCATGCCATGTGGGCATCGAACAAAAAGTTCTCGGAACCGCTCGACATAAGTTTTGACCGTTTCGCCTTCTTCTTGCTTCGCTGCTAGCAAAGATAATATGGAGACTTCCGTATCATCTTCAAAGAATCGGGCTAGGAACTCACGTTCTACATCAGCCCAAGATTTAATTGTTCCCTGGGGTAGCTGCATGAACCAAGTAAATGCGGGCCCCCGTAAAGTGCTCGCAAATATCTTAGTCATAGTTGGATCATTCCCCATGAGATGTCCTATCTGTGAGAGGAAGTAGAAGATGTGCTGTTGTGGCGAACCTTTACCGTCGAATGACTGAAGGTTCAACGGTTTGTATTTTGTAGGGTAAGGCACGGTCTTCCATTCTATGGGATAAGGACGGACTACCCCCACCTCTTGCAGTTTCTTTCGATGAAGAAGAGCTTGTAGTTGATTCTCCATCTTCTCTATTTTTTCCACGTGAGGGTTAATGATAACCTTCACTTCCTCTTCTTCTCTTGAATGAGGAGGCACTTCTTCATCCTCGTCCTTGCTGTCTTCATTTATTTGGAAGGGTCGTTTTCCTTTCTGCCGACCAGAAATGGACGACGAGTATTGGTTCCTCCTAGTTTGAGCCAGCAACTCAATTAAAAGTTATTTCATTTCTTCTATGGTCTCCTCTTGCTGTTCGAGACGTTTTTCTTGTCTCTCAAGCCTTTCAGAGACTTCTTCTAGAAGCGCGCCCTCTGGTTCGATAGAAACTCCTTTTGATCCTAGAGTGATTTCCTTATCCGAAGGGTTGTTTCCGACCACCTTTTTGCCTTTATTAACCATATGTGATGAGACGGCAGGTAGATCGATTTCAGAGCACACCCTCTTTACCGTCCGTATTCTTTTGGATTCGGTGATCCGCTCAAAAATGGACCGTCTCGGATGGCACTCGCAGTTTGATAGAACAGTTGAGATTAACTGTTCGCATTGGCATTGAGGAGAATTCTGTGCAAAGTTCTTCCAATTGAGATATTCTCTCAAGTCTTGAGATACTTCTTTATCTCTATTTGCAACCTGACGCCGCTTGCGTCGCAAATTTGGTTCATAATACTGGAGAGTTTGCAATATTTCAGGGCTGGGCTCTTCTCCCGAATCAGATTGTTCTCCAACCCTTCTGCGGATTCTTCTGGAGTGTGTGCTGGCCTGCGCAGCTGCACGGGCCCCACACGCATCTGACTTATTCTTCGGAATATATTCATCCGAAGAGAAACTTGGTGAGCACATGAGCACATCTTTATATTTGTCTGTAAGGGAACGGGATGGTACACCTGAGAGAATAACCAAAAGGTTAGATGTGCGTTGTGTGCTCACTGCGCGTGTGCCCGAATAGACACCAAAACCAACCCTTGATTTTTCCTGCGGAGTGCAACCCGAGGGAAACCCGCGGTGTGCAACCCGCGGTTGGAACTGCGGGTTTGCACCCGCAGTTGCAACCGCGGGGTTGCACCCGCGGGGTGCGGGTTTCCACCCGCGGTCGCGGTTGGAACCGCGGTCGCGGTTGGAACCGCGGGTTTCCACCCGCGGTTGCAACCGCGGGGTGCAACCCGCGGTTGGAACCGCGGGTTTCCACCCGCGATTGCAACCGCGGGGTTGCCCCCGCGGGGTGCAACCCGCACTTCTACCTGCGGATTTTCATTTTTGGAATTTTTCTTCTCTAAGGTTTCCTGATATGGATTTTCTGACCGCAATTTTCCAGAGGCACTGTTGAGGCGGGCCCTCTGGGCCTTACGCCTCAGGTTTCTCTTCTGAGAGCGAGTCAGGGACTGGTTTGACTTTTGGCTTGACTTTGGAATGGGCGATAACGCCGTGTTCTTGACAGACGATGACGTCCTGTCAGTTCGAACGGGCGATGACGCCTCATAAATTCTCATAGGCGATGACGCATTTCCGGTGAGCGATGACGCCTCACCTTTTTTCATCGTCACCCGGCGATGACGCCTAGGCTCCGAATCAGAGGAAGAAAGAAATTCCTCATATTTTTGCTGGTCAACTTCTATGACCAGCGTCTCAACTATTGAGCCAATCGGCACCCGGTCGGACTGTGCCACCAGATTCTCTGTGGTAAACAGAGGGGCTCCCACTGTGGTCGCCAGTTCTTGTTTGCCCGAAAATTGCATCTTTAATTCCATTGAAAAATTATTTGAATTACAACGAAATTGAGATTACAAAAAGATATCGAAAAATAACAAGAACGGGAATATTAATTTATTCCCTTTTTTTACGTGGGTTCGGGTGGCGATGGAGTCTTGCTGCTGCCTCCGTTGACCGTCCGACCAGGAGAAGATGGCTCTGCTCTTTTCCTTGATCTCACGAGCTCGCCCGTAATCGTCCCAAAGTCTTCCAATCCAAAAGTCCTCTCTCCGGTTAAATTCCTGTATTTTATAAACCGAAGAAGCTCCAAATCCGGCTCAATTCTCTCCTGAAAAATCGGATCACGGATTATCAGTCCAAAAATAGGAAACAAATAATCGGAAAAGAACGGAAAACAACCCGCGGTGGCAACCCGCGGCCCGCGGGTTGCAACCCGCGGGAATCCTCCCGCGGGGGCTCCCGCGGGTGCAACCCGCTGGTGTGCCCACTTAGCTTTTTTTTTTTTTTTGGTATCTACAGACATATCACATGCATCTTACATACCCAAACTCAAGAAAGTAAATGCAATAATTGAGACACCACTGTATCCAGATTCAAGTAGATAAAGGATCAGTTATTTCATAGCTATTACAAGTAACTGTTATATCTAGTTAACAAGTTAAGATGTTAAACAAGAAGCCGTACGAACTTAATTTGTATGTATCAGCAAACGAAATAGACTAGCTCATGATTGTTCGTATTTTAATTTTTTATAATTCTTCTAGAAGGAACTCATTTGAAACGAGGAAATATAGTTAGGAAAATAACGTTCAATGTAGTTTTCAAACATACCCCAACTTTATACATGTAAACAAGTGAGCCACCTACTTTGCATACTTGAAAACACATCTATTAACATAATGCTAGCATGCCAGAGTAACACTTTTTAAATACATTCTGTCAATTTCACTTTAACTTCTTCGAATGATGCATCAAACCGTTACACTAGAGAAACTAAGACAATTCTTGTAAGAGGGAAAGTTTTTTTTTCCTCTCATGCTCAAATATTTGCATACACCTTCTAGACATGTATATTTGCAAATACCCCTAAAAATGTAGATCCCTCTTAAAGGTTTTTCACGTTATACCTTTGTACCTAGTTTACTTGTAAACAATTTGATTAAATACTCTACGGTACCACCATCACCAACAAAGCCTTGACACCTAAATTTTAGAGCTGACTACGTGGATCCTTTTTCTCCCATTCAAATTCATTGAGGCCATTTCCTCATTCACATTAAATACAATCATAGCCTTCTCAATGGCCTCCATCCAAATCTGTCCTCGTAAAGCTCCAATAAAACAGTCCTTGCTCACACACAATAGCACAATATTATTTGCTACTTAAATGTACTCGTTGGTCATTCCCGTTACGACAAAGCTACTTCTATCATTTATAGCTGCAACCACCCCAGATTTAAGAACTGAAGCTACAAAAGATGCAGCAAATTTCTACAGAACCTGCTACTGTTAAATTGGCTACAACAGCCATTTGTTGCAACAACTCCTTCAATATTTAACTACTAAGCACCAATTAAATCATGGAAGCCTGACGCCAGACATCCTTCCATTTATTGGACTACCAACTTCCTCACCTGCTGCAGCATAAGTTGCAATAAATGCTGCATAAAGCTCAATAACCAGCTTCAAAAGCTAAACACTGTATATACAAAGCACAGGCACACAAGTCTTAGCGCATCCAATATGTTCATTCCACTCACTGCATCTTCAAATTCGAAAGGGATGTATATGCATAATATACAATGTGAATGGTATATTTGCATAAAGTTTAAACATGGGAATGTGATGGTGACATATTGGTAATATCTAGAAAGATTGTGCTTCTTCTAAGGGATAGCTGGATAAGGACTCCAAATATTGGTCCACGCCATTGTTGAAAATAACGCGTTATGAAACCCGTTATTTGCGTTACGTAACCTAACGGAATCCCAACGCTACGTAACAACTAGAAATAACTCAGTGCACCGTAACAGTACATTTTTTAGGTTATTTTACGTTATATTACATAACGTTACGTTAAATTACGTTATGCTGCGTTATTTATAATTATTTTTTTTAGTAATTCATATATTGTTGTTGATTATTATTTTGATTATTAGCGAATTGCTGTAATTTTCTTAATTAATTGTTGGCTTGTTTGATTGTTTTTGTAATTTCTAACTTGATAATTTAAATTTGTTTCTTTATTCACTTATTGTATTTCTCGTCCGGTTGCTAAAATATTTTACTTGTTGATTTTATTGAATTTTTAATTGAACTGAAATCAACAATCATAAATAAGATAAATTAAACATTACAAAATATAAATTACAACAATAATAATAATTGGAATCGAAATAAAAAATTAGAATCTTGCTTTTTTTTTATTTAAATGATGATTGGAATTACGATTGCAGACTTAATATAATTTATGAAGATATATGAAAATTATTGTAAAACTTAATATAACATTTGAATAGATTATGCATTACAAAATAATTTTATATATTTTTAGATATTTTAAATTTATTTTTCAATTTATTAAAATTATTTTATATGGTTTTATATTTATTTTTATTAAATAAATAGAAAATTGCATAACCTACGTTATGCGTTACGCTATTTGCGACGTAACCTAACAAAGGCAAAACGTTACGTTACCGTTATGGCTATTTTAAACATTGGTCCACGCCACTTACAAGCATGTTCCTTCTCAGGTGTTTGCATACAAATAAACCAATTACTATAGACGTTTCATATAAATGTTGATCCATAGATAAGAAAGATAATTCACAAAACCATAAGCATTTGACAAATGAAGTGTTGATGAGGGGCACAAAGAATATGAGCATTGTTAAGATGGACATACTAGAAGACATAATCTAATTATAAGAAACTAAATCTGTTTCATATATAAAATTAGGCACTAAACACAAACATTTCAACTTGCTAGATTCTATAGCCTCTTATGACGAGATAATTAAGATAACAACATACAAAACACCAATTATCTTGCACTAATTTCCTTGCTAAAATATGCATTTGATGGATCAAAGGGTTTGATGCATCATATATTGTTTCCTATGACATTTCCAATTCCTCAGCAAAACAATGATGCAACAAACTGTGACACACACACACATCCACACTGGTCTTTCTAAACATTTTCTATTTCTTATTCATCCACTACCAGACGAGGAGCATACAATTGAATATATGTTATTTGTTAAGCTAGTTAGCTCAAGATACAAATACCTACTTTTCTCGGGGGAAGCCAACATAATGACAGTACTCTGTTATAATGGTACAGCTTAAACCTCATCCAAGTGCTACACGGCTTCTGGACAGTGTGAAAGGTACGTCCAAAGATAATCTACACTCTCTTTTTCAACAGGCCCAGATCATTTTCTAAAAGATCTGGAACATACTCATAGTCTAATTTCTCATCAAATTGTTCTTTCGCATCTACGGAGAGCACAATGTACACTAGAGATATGTTTGGTCTTCAGAGGTCGCACTATAGCATGCCGCCTCCATTGTCCTTGTCCAAATAACTCAATTACTAGGTAAAGTTGAGATGTGCCATACTACAACACCAATATTAAATTGGAAGATTCAGACCATCAACCTTACAAATCATATTGTTTCTCATCCTTGGGTTGTCAACATGTGATAAATTTGAGCCTTGGATCCTATCACGTTCCTTATATAAATATGAAAATAAGAATTTAGCCCTTGCCTCAGACATAAAAAGAAAAACTAAAGCTACCTCTATGATTCTTCATAATAACGATCCAAGCCTTCTTCCATCACTTTGATGGCACATAGCCAATTGCCCAATTATACCATCATAGAGCCAGAGCCCAAGTGCAAACACCCTTTAAACTCCCCTAGACCCTAGACTAGCAAACAGACCAAGACTCTAGTATAAGATCCAAGACTATTTCTTTTCTCTCTCTAGAACATCAAATTTATCTCTAAGTTATATAAAGAGCCAGAATTCGCATTGCCATCATTAACATTAATTCAATTTTCAAATGTGCTCTGCACTAAATCTTCTTCAATGTTGAACTGCAATAACATAATTGACTTCAAAACAATGAGAGTACACAAATAAAGAGTTCATCTTTTTATCTACTTCTACTGAAAAGTAGTAATCTCTTCCATAGATCTATTCGCTCGATTCGATCTTCCACCATGCTTAAAAAATATATAGATCAGTATACAGGTAAATTCACATTTCTTGAAATCATGGCCATCACACATTGAAACTTCTATAGCTAAATTCTTCGATTAACATGGACAATTTTAAATAAGATCTGCAACAAAGATTGGTTGTCTAGAAAAAATAAAAAATAATAAGTTACCTTTTTTACAGAGGCGGACCAGGAGAGGGTGAGCCCCAAGAAGACGATGAAGAAGAATGGGCCCCACAGGTCCCAGTCCCTCAGCGCCTTCCCCGGATCCTCCCTAAACGGGTTCGGGAATACCACCAGTTTCAGGTTGCTCACGATCCGCGACAGATCCCGCTTCACCGTGTCCCAAACAGGCTCCGTCAGGGTGTTGGGACCTGACCCGAACCCGTCGGAGGCGATCCCGTGCCGGATCGGATCCGCGGAGGCCACGGGGACCACTGCCGAAGGGGCCTTCTGGTAATTCTGCTGCTGCTGGGGCTGGGGCTGGGGCTGCGGCTGTGGCTGCGGCGGCGGAGGGGGAAGGTTGGAGGGTATGAACCGGGGCGGCGACGGGGGACGGGCGGGGAGGACGGAGGTGGGCCCCGCATGGATTAGGGTTTCGATCTCGTCGATGTCGGACTGAGACGACGCGTGGAGGGGGACGGTGTCGGAGTGAGACATGGGTGGAGGTGGTTCGGTGGGTTTCGGATCTGGGGTGGGGATCCGATAGGGAGGGATGGGAGATTTGGTGGTAAATTGAGAAGGGTTTTAGTTCAGTTTAGAGAGAGGGAAAGGGTGTCGGTGGGAGATCACCATCGCATGGACGGGACTTTCTAGATGGGCACAGCATATTTCCAAGTGAGCCCACTTTAAAAGTTCAACTTTTTTACCCTTTTGCCATTTTTTTTTTTCCAAAACTGTCCTCTAAAATTCCATCCGGGACTGCTAACCCAGATGAGGCAAACCCATCCGGGTTAGCAGTCCTGGATGGAGTAGGCAGGTCTGGACTAGCAAGCCCGGATCTGTGCAGTTGATCCGGGGCTGCTAGCCCGGATCAACTGCACTGATCCGAGCTGGCTAGTCCGGACAGAGTGCCAGAGCCCTAGCTTCTTGATCCGGGTTTACAGTCCCGGATCAACTAAAATTGATCCGGTTCTGTAAACCCGAATCAAGGATACAGGACTAGAGATGCCCTGATACGGTCCGTACAACCACGAATACGGAAGATAAATAATATACCCTAACAAATATAATTACTTGTTCGTGTTTCGTACACCCAATTTGGTATCAAAACACACAATATTAATAAATCATTCATAGCTTCAAAAACAAAGAATGACGGCAACAAAAATTCTACGTATCAACAATTCATTCATTGTTTCAAAGATTTAATTGAAGAGTGATATCCAAAACTACAACTTGATATATAAAATATGTTCCTTGACTACAACTTCATTTACATGAAACTACAAAATAAAATCAATTTATGTTCCATGCTAACAACTTTATTTTTATGTTGACATGAACAATCATCGTAAGCTATAGTTTGAGGCTCAATTAAAAATAAAAAAACCCAATAAATTCTAGATTCTTCGAGACTTCCGAACGAGTTGCTTCTTTTTGGGTTGGCGGCGTCTTACAGAGCTGGGACCTTCGGTTGGGGACTACGCTACTGTGTTAACATCAGTTTGTGTGCACCCGGTCTTGAATCTCATTCCTGAAATGATAACAAAGTAAGATATTTTAGATAAACAACTATTATGATAAAATTGAAATCAAAGTTATTATGTCTGACCTCATTCTTAGATATAAAGAAAGTAACGTGTGTTCTAACTAGAATCCATTATGGGCTTACTTAGATCTCGTTCTAATATTTGAAGGTATTCATATCAGAATACAAAAATCATATTCATTCATATTCTTATATTTCCTACCCAACACCATTTAAGAAAATTGGACTAGGCATATTAACAAGAGGAATTTCTTTACTAGCCTTATCCATCAATGCTTAGAAGAAAAAGAAAAAAACGATTGAAACAAGGGAAGCAGAATTTGCATTAAATTTATAGAAATAGTCAAAAGTGCATGTGTGCACGCACGCACGCACGGGACATTGTTTAATTGGACTAGTTATGATATACGTGATTTGCCGATTAGGATATAAAAATATTCTTGTAACAAAAGACCAGTGAGCCAAACTATCCCCAGCACACACTCCAAATATTTAGCAAAAAACCTCTCATAACTTGAACAATGACAAAAAACGAAAAAAAAAAAGGAGAGAAATCACAACATACATATTGATAATCTTTCATTGAGATTATGTTGGAGTGGTAAATATGAGAGATGTTCAAAGCAACTTAATATTAAATAATCTTTCATTGCATAATGAGGAATGAGTAAATAATTTTGAAACACTAATAATTAATTTCCAAATATTCTTGGATGTATAATGTGTTTTGAATTACACTTCATTTCACAATTTTGGACAAATATAAAATGATCTATACTTCATTTTGAACATTTGAATAATTTTAGATAAGTATAAAATGACTTGTAGTACATGTTACTAATTTACAACATAACATATTTATAACATATTCGATCAGTTTTCTGTACAACAACAACAACCAAGCCTTTTATCCCAAACACTTAGTGTAGGCTACATGAACCAAAACAGAATCACGTCTGATTAATCACATGATGATCCTTCTCCACTCATTCCTATCGAGCAATATGTCATTCATATAAGATCACCTGCATCCAATGTTTCATCCGATCGTCCCTTTACTCTTTCAACTTGCCATATATCGATATACTTCCCCCAAAATCTTCACAAATATTGAGAAACCATTTTCGCCGCAAAATCAAATTTTAACAGTAATTGGGATTTTTACTAGAGCAAAAAATTAGGACATAAAAGAAATGAATTTTTACTGGATTTTTACTGGGATTTTTACCGTTTCAGCGAATCCCCACCGCCTTATTCTCCTCGATCTCCTCCGTCGCCGACGAGGTCTCGAAGACCGCGAAGGAGTGGACAGGGCGGGGGAGTGGGGAGGGACCAGTGCATTTGGGGCGAGGGCGAACGAGGGGCGGAGGTCGGGGCGGGGGTGGTTAGCCCGGGCGAGCAGGGGCAGGGGGCGTGGGCGAGCGGGGCGGTGAGGGCGAGCCGGGGCATGGGGGGCGTGGGCGGCGGCGAGGGCGAGGGTGGCAGCGAGGGCAAGCAGGGGTGACGAGGGCGAGCGGGGGCATGGGGGGCGTGGGCGACGGCGAGGGCGAGCGGGGGCATGGGGGGCGTGGGCAGCGGCGAGGGCGAGCGGGGGCAGGGGGATCGGAGAGAGAGAAGAGGAGAGGGGTAGTTAGGGAATATTGGTATGCTCACTAGGAAAAACCCTCAATTTTCAAAAGAGGAGGTGTGCTCACTAGGAAAAGTGGGCTCACTAGGAAAAAAACTGTGCCCATCTAGAAGTTCCCGCATGGACTCATGCCGAGGGTGGAAAAAGTAAGAATTAAGTAGAGAGTTTCTAAAGTAGCGCACCAATTTTCCTGGCGGCCCCACTTTTTTAGTGTAACCTCTGTTCGGGGTTTAAATCCGGACAGTTAAGTAATCAGGCTACAAGGAAAAATGGTGTGCTCGTTTAGAATCTCAGCTCCCATGAAGTGATTGTGGGGTTTTTGTAGCAAAGCCCCTGTAATATAATTTTATCGTATCGACTACTGTTAAATTATATAATACTAAATAATAGTATTTTCGTACTAGTAAAAAAACTTGAACGATATTAGTCTGAATTCTTTCGTAAAATTGGAGGAAATGGAGTAATTTAGTGCCTCTTTTTTTTTTTCTTTTTCATATACTTATTTAAAGATAACTCATAATTTAGTGCAAGCAAGATTTTAATTTCAAAAATCTTGATATGATATAATGCTAAAAGGCTAATCATTGTTCTATAGTGATACTAATAAATATAGGAGTTGTAAACCATGGGGTTAATCTCTAGTTAGTATATAAAAAAAAAGCAATACTATCAAAATTTATTATTCCTCAGTAGCACCCCCTTGTTAGTAGATTACTTTTTATTGAGTTAACTTCCCGTGCTAACCAACAATTTCAATGCAGGCAAAGCAAACGACAAGAGGAAAATATTATCATACAGACCCATAAAATTATCTGATGATGCTAAGCAACACTCTTGTAATACTTTCAGACAAACTTGGTAAATGGGAAAGAGGTATGAGAATGGAGAGGTTCAATAATTAATTTTTAGACCATCTTATTCAAATATTTGAATTAGAAAAAAATTATTTTTTTAATTTAAAATTTTAAATAGCATTGACTAAATTGACCCATAGATCTGTCTATTCTCTTTGTTAGTAAAACAAAGGTAAACACCAACCACATCAAAAACCTTGACTATATATCATGAAAGCAACCTAGGATACATGAGTATATGATACACCCCCAGACAAAATTCTACTTTCTTATGGTCCACCTCTTCACAAAAATCCAACAGTGATCCAAACAGATAATGATAAAAAAAATGATGAACAAGAAACCCGAAGAACATACATACAAATGATATGTACACGAACAAACAAACAAACAAAGCGATATTGGATGGCTACGAGGTGAATGGGAGGCAGCACCATCGCTCAATGACCTGAAACAGCCACGGCTGCGGAGGTTCATCTGGGGAGACGGGAGGGATGGGTAACTCTGGAGGCAAGTGTCTATGGAATGCATCCACAGCAGCTGCAACTCCATCTTCGTTCTCTATTTCTTTTGCGAGTTCCATTGTACGCAATTTGACCTTCAATACATGCAGAGCGAATGGGAGGGAAAAAAGAAAAAAAATAAGGCACCTATTCAACATCGGTTAGAGTTCAGAGCAAGATGAAGATGGATGATTAAGTTAGCCATTGCTGCTTGGGAGGCGAGATGCAGCGAGCCAATAACAAACTTGATGCGTATGCAAAATTCAAAGTTATACCCATCCTATGTGAATAGCAGAAATGCAATGCACAAAGATGAGCAGCATGATTACCTCTGGATCAAGCATAAATCTTATAGCATTTGAAAGGCGTTCAACATTTAGCTCGAATATGGGAATTGGCGCAGGTCCCACTCCTTTCTCATGAACCTTGTCACCCCAGAAGAACTGATCCCCAAAGAAAGGAATAATGGTTGTTGGGCACTGAACATTTTGGTAGAAGTTGGATTAACGTGAGAAGGAAAGAAAAAAGATAACAAAAAACATTTGTCCCAAACACAATAAGCAAACCGGTAGGCAATTATTCATAGAAACAATTGATAGGCATTTATGCAGGCATGGCACTTGGATATATAGTATGTGCTTATCATATTCGCACGCACAGAACTGTAAATAAGTAGCACAGGATTCTTGAGACACACACGGGTTGGTCTGAAATCAAACACGAATAAGAAGAAAAAAGCATGGATTGAAATCAAACAAGAAGAAAAAATAAAAAAAGAAATAAGACAGAAACATGTTTTATACTAGAAGGCAGCAAGTCTTGACCCTTTCTCTCTGCAGACAAGTATAAAAATACCACATCTGCTTCCAGAATTTTGAAACTCTTCCTAGTTTGATTCGATAGAATTGGGAAAGCATTGTTTAGGTTCTCGTACTTTAGCCTTTAGGGCCTGAGACAAAGGCTCCCAGCTTATCACATCAACATCTTTTGGGTACCTAGTTACATACTTACATCAGCCAATCTAACACTTGCCCCCATGCACCGAGACACAATCTCTGCTTCACTATCAGCAGCTCAGCAAAGATCAAACTACTCATGGTTTTAGATGACACCATGTGAAGCATACGGTAGCACGATTCCTCTCCAACCCAGAATACAGGATTATACACAACATTTTCTTAAAACGACAATCCTTTTGCATCCCAAGTTAGTTCTTATTTTGAATGTGTAATGGATAGTACATGATCAGGTTACACAGAAGGGCTGTAATTTGGTATTCTTTGTGTGTCCCCGGGTATCATGATATTTATTCTGGCAAGTAACAGGTAACCACCAATTAACTTTACATGGGACTTTCCTCCAGAATGTGTGGTTGCGACTTACACTAGAAGCATTCTCACTTGGTGAAGAACAAAAAGAAGGATGATTAACATTACAATTACACAGGATAAGAGATACCCTGTGATGAAGAAAGCAAGCTTAAGCTTGGGTTAACTTGACATGTATGAGCAAAATGCACATTAAAAGTTACATTTTAAAAAGTTAAAGAATGGTAAAAGAAGGGGAATAATTTCAAGAAAAGGATATAAATCACAATCCTTGTCCATGAAGTTGTAACCCAATAAAAGAGGCAACAACAAGCTATCAGCTGGAGAGCATGGTATATGTTCTACAAGATAAACCAAATTGTTCTAACCTGGAACTACTGGGGTATGAGCTTTAAGATAAACCAACATGAATACCATTTTAGTAGAGAATGCATCGAGTAGTGAATAGGAAATAATGACAGCCTCTTAGCAAGTGCACAAGAAGATGAGGTTCAAACCCAACTTGCACAAGGCTAGGGCGCTTAAAGGGGGGATTTCGATAGGAATAACTACAACATTTGTTCATAACAAAATAAAAGGTAATGAAATGGAAATCTCGAGGATGTCTTGAAGAATTCTCATCAAGTTAAGACTAGAATTTGGGGCCTGGTAGAGGCCCTGCCTAATATATAATATTGCATGCGAGGAGAATATTTTGTATTTCATGCTCGAGAGTTGCATTCTGCTAAAATATGCTCTAGGCTAAAAGTTTAAGAAAGGAGCAAAACGGTTCCTTAGAAAAGAACAATAACAGAGACATTTGACATGGGAGTTGAACCCAATTACCTCAGGCAGCATTTATGCGTGTGTTGTGAGAGAGGTTGACGGTGAGTGCAGGTGAAACAGTGGCCTACTCTCAAATAAATATTGGAATACCACATGCTTCAAAGGCTCGCCCCTCAGTTGCATGAGCTTTAAAGCCTCACACTGTTGGTCCACACAGGAGCTTCTGTAGTATTGTAGTACTATAATCTCAAGAAAAAAGAAAGTACAGAATAAGCCTACATCCACATCTAATGGGCAAGAACCTATATTTATATGCATTTATAGGATAAAGGCCTAACAGATACCATCTAAGTGCATATGCAATAATATCTATGGCCACATAACAGGAACAACAATACACACACACAAACCTAAATTTATATGCATTGATGGGATAAAGGCCTCACATAACAGATACCATCTACGTGCATATGCAATAATATCTATGGCCACATAACAAGAACAAATATACACACACTCACAAACAGAATAAAAAAGGAAAACAAAAAGGAAGCAATCACTACAAAAATATAATGAACACTAGAGACAACAAAATTTTAGAATAAAACTTTTCGTGAACCAGGGTATTAAGAATATTTAGGTTAAAATGTGTCAAGCATATTTAGCTTTAAACGTTCCAGCAAAAAGACCGGAGAGTTATTGTATAGAAGCAAATAGAAAATGAATTTGATAAAGAAAACTTTTCAAAAGAACATTACCCCAGCTCTCAATCCTGTAGCTGTTGTCCCAGCACCACCATGATGAACCTGAGTAGTGTTTAAAACACGAACAATTAATAACTAATATGCCTCAAAACCATTTTTATAAAACACGTTAGTAAATGTTTTGCAAGAAGACAAATAAGAAGAAACTCATCAAAAGAGTCAATGTAGTAGCATTATAATCATACAACTCAAAACATATCATGGTTTTCAATTTTAGCTAGTTTTAGTAAAAATAATAATAATAATAATAATAATAATAATAATAATAATAATGTATCTGTGGTAGCATTATAATCACATAACTTGAAAACTATCCTGGTTTTCAATTATATCAAAGTAATGTAAAACCAGTGAGTGTGTGCATGCCTTGGCCTGTGGGCATAGAGACTATTTCCAAGGAAGACTGGGCAAATATGTACATTATTTCTTTGGGTTCCATAATAACAGAAAAATAGTTGATCAATAGTTTGTGAAACGTTGTTCTATTTTCTAGGTGATGACTAGTTGATGACATATATAAACGTAGGAGCTTAGCATTAACAGGTTTCGCTATTCTTTACAGGTTAGGCACCATATTACATTCATTCATATTGGCTATTTGAAAAGGGAAAAAAATAATAAAAATAAAGGATGCAAAAAGTATCTGAAACAACTTGAATCAGACTCTTAGTTTCCATATTGATGGAGAAATTCTCAGCAATATATATTAACATGAGAGTTCTAAATTTCAGAAAACCTTTTCAGTATGACAATTAAAATGTAAAATTTGTACTATTCACGACATAATGAAAGAGGCAAAACATGCAAACAAGATTAATTTTAAGTGATGGAATACATCATCTGTTTATCAACTATAGGTACTGGTATAGCTGTATATAACCAAAAGAGAAACATAAGGTTATTGACATTCAAGAGCCATCTCCAAAATGGTTAATTGCAAAGGAATCAGGAACCTCACCACTGCAGCACATTGAGGAAATAACCAGTCATGAGGACAATCCTCAATAAGAAAGACGTCAGCAGGAATGTCAGAACCTGCAAATAAAGACGACAGGCGGATTAGAGGGAAAATCAAATTTAAAGAAAGGTTTATAATTAGTGAGAATTCTAGAAATAAAGGTTTTGGTTTCTTTGAGCAGGACTCCTTAATTTTCTTCTTTAAAATACACAAAGTCCTCAGATTACGAGTATTTCTACAAATACCCTCCTGTTTTATGAAATATAGCACAAAACAAGAGTCATATACAAAACATTAATAATAAAAAAGCTTGCACAAAAACTCCTTAATTAGTACCTTCATGCAACACTTCATGAAGGATACAAAGGGTTAAATCAGAATATATATAATGCAAGGCGTATTTGCATTTTACTCAAAATATACAGTCGTATGCAAAAAAAAAAAAAAAAACAAAAACAAAAACAAAACAAAACAAAACAAAACAAGAAAAAAAACCATAAACAAAAAAAAACCATAAACTATATTCCAAACAAATACACATGGCAAAGAAGAGGGGGCCCTCCCTGAACTACCAGAATCTCATCTCTTTCCCTTGAGAATTGCACCGAGTTCATTGGTGAAATTTAATCAAATTATCAAAAGAAAAGGAGACAATGCATTTGTTGTATATTTTTCAGTTTTCAGTGATTGTTTCAATACAAAATATCCATGTTATTAGGATTCTTGAAGCCTACATGTATGACAAATCGTGTCAAAGCTCATGAACAATAGGGCCAAACAATTAAGCTTAATAAAAAATCAAGTTTGTTTTAAAGCAAATAAAACTAATTTGACAGAGCTACAGTATGAATCTCATAATAGTGTCAACTATAAAGTTTCAGAGCTCTAAAACCTCTTTGAAATGCCACCAAGATTAGCTCAATACGAGTTCGCATGAGAGATATCGTCGTACAACTCTGCTAGAAATGTTGATAAAGCTAGAACCATGGGTGACCTTACGGATGGCTGAGCTACATGTGACCCCCACCGACGGCTCTGTTTACTGAGCCAACTCAAGTCTACCCACCTGTAGAGCCACCCATGACCCTACTGGTGACCCCACCGGTCGCTCAGGCAAATAACAACAAATTTTGAATTTTTAGATAGATTTTTTGACGGATTTTAAGCATCTAAGTTGATTTCAAATTGCTATTTGAACCATTTGATTAAATTTGGATGCATGGGATTTCAAAATAGAGTTGGAGTTTAGTTGGGAAGGAGATTACTCTATATTCTCCATCAATTGAAGATCTGACGGAGCTTTTCAATAGAATTAAAGGAGATTTGAAGATTGAAGAAAAAGAAGATTTCTTCATCAATTACAGTTCGTGATTTTGGAGATCACCGTCAATCAATATCTCCATTCTTTTGGAGATCACCGTCAATCAATATCTCCATTCTATAGACAAGGTCATATGGTACTCGTGGTAAATTTTACTCATTTATAATTACACAATTTTCTCAATTTGTAAATGTACAATTATGAGTTACGAGTCATTAGTAGGTTTGAGATAGTTTGAGTGTAAAACTCTATGTGTGGCTGTCTAGAAGAGTTGTTAGATATTAGACTATTGTGCAGTCGTAGTTGTCTACTAGCGGTTAGTCAAATCAGTGTAATTGACTTGATATCATAGTATAGTTTCTTCCTTGGTTTTTTTTTTTTTCGTTTGGGTTTTCCATGTAAAAAATCTCCATATTTTCTGCGCTTAATTGATACATTACTTTGATTGCCTTAGTATTTAATTTGCTATAATAATCCACACTTTCATAGTTGGCTTTTTCATATGTACTTAGCGGTAAAGGAATGTAAACCTTATGGACTTATAAGAATGGCTATTAGACAACTTAACTATAAATACGCCCAAGATAAAGGCATTAACATTGTCAATCTAAGTAAATATTAATTATAGCTAAGTAGTGCAGAGCCCAAAATAATGTCAACCAGTATCTATGGGTGGCAAATTAAGATTTTTAAGCATTAAGCACAGATGCTTATGAGTGAAACACTACTGCAAACTATGACAATTGAGAATTAGATAGGTACATCCAAAACACCAAAAAACACTGTCACAGAGATGCATAATACATTAGTAATGATAGTCCAATGTCATCGCAGAAAACCTAAGCAGCATAGGTACTTACTCAATCCAAGATCTCCCCAGCCACGGCCAATTATTCCTCTCTGTCCTGTTTCTTTCAGCGCCTCCAGGATGATTCTCATCGTCCTTTTGCCATCTTCAAGAGGCTAAATATAGAGTAGACGAAATCATAGACTTATTAGAGACAATATTTGTAGCATACATAAAAAAATATTGCATTTCACATAAAAAGCATCATCATTTGTAGCAACTTTGGGGCAGAAACCAGTACAAAATTGTTTCAACAGAAACGAATTATATGCCCAATGAAAAGACGAGAAGATATCCAAATCAAGCAAAACACACACAGACACATCATAAGTAGAAATTGGAATGGAAGATCGATATTAAACTACGGAAAATACAACTAAAAACAAAACCAAAATGAAGACGACAGGACTGGAAACCAGGGGCCGAAGTACAGCCGACTGGGTTTCTGCCCACCTCAATTTTACAAAAGAATGGAAACCCTATACTTAATCTCAAGGTTTTTATAGAACATTTCTCTTGTATCTTTTATAATGAAAATAACCACATCTAAGGTGTAGAAAAGTATTACGGACTTAAGATTTTGTTGGGGGAAGTCCTAGGTTCAAGTCTTTGGCTATATCTTCTTTTTTCACTTTTTCATTTTTTGCGAAAAGGAATTCTACTCTATTATACCTGCAATGAATTTTTTTTTCTTTATTATTTTCATATGCAGTCTATTGTGCCTGCACTGAAAAATATTCACGCATCTGCCATTGTGAAGAAAGCTTACAGCAATCTGCAAATTGAATCAAATGGTAGGAAAAAAAATATATCATTCTGGAATATTTGCTCTCATGAAAAATCAATGAGATGAAATTTCAGTTATCCAAAACTAAGTAGAGAGGCAATGATGGCACATGGCAATTGCAGGCCCACTTTCTCATATAGGTGATCCAGATAACCTGACTTCAAATATTCTTCATTTCCATCTGCAAAAGAAGCATATTCCGTCCTACACACATGGTAGGATGTAACTAAGAGCACAACTCTAGAGCACAACTCTAGCATGCGGCTTGCACCTCAACAATAACACTAGTGTTGTTCAAATTGAACTCTAGAAGCAATTTAACCATTTCAGTTTATTTTTTTATTTTTTTAATTTGATCTAAGAACAACCCCTTCTTAATCCTGCTTCTCCTTATAGGACTGATCCTAAATACAAAAAATGAACACCCTTGGGCATTTCCTACTCAATGTGAATTATATGTTGTTTCTTATAAAAATCTTCCGGAGTATTTGCTTACTCGTGAAAAATCAATGTTGTTTCTTCTAAACACCCTCGGGCAAATTGAATCAAATGGTAGGAAATATATATATATATATATATATATCATTCCGGAGTATTTGCTTACTCACGAAAAATCAATGAGATGACAGTTCAGTTATCCAAAACCAAGTAGAAAAGCGATGATGGCATATGGCAAGTACAAGCCTCCTTTCTCATATAGATGATCCAGATAAACTGACTTTGATTATTCCTCATTTCCATCTGGAAGAGAAGAATATTCCGTCCTATGCACATTCTAGGATGTAACTAAGAGTACAACTCTAGCATGCAATTTGTGTGGTACACACTGATAACACTAGAATGGTTCAAATTGCACTCCAGAAACACTTTAACCATTTCAGTTTTTTTTTTTTTTTTTTTTAAATTTGACCAATGAACAACCCCTTCCTAATCCTGCATCTCCTTACAGGACTGATCCTAATTACAAAAAATGAACACCCTTGGGCATTTCCTATTCAATGTGAATTATATGTTGTTTCTTCTAAAAAAACTTGGTAAAGTTACTTTCTATTTGTTCCTTCCGCTGCTAGTTTAAGATGATTTGTCTAATAAATCTTCTCTTTCAATTTTCAGTTTTGAGATCATTCCTTTCCAGTCCCATTAATATGACGATTTCATTGGCAAACTTAATACTTTGAAACTTCATCTTGAATTTGATTCATAAATTTATACACAATACATTAAAGTATTGCCTTTTAAAGTATGAAAATAGTACAAGTGAATCTTAGATAACTTGTGGCCCATATTAGTTGTTTCAAGTCTATACGACCATAATTTTATGAAACCATCTAACATCAATGCCTCCCCATAAACACTGTCTTATTGTATTTGTCATGTCCATTCGCATCATTTGGACAACTTCCCTAGTATTCGAATTTGGAAGTGTAGCTAAATCCTCATTGTATCTGCAAAAGGATTTTTTATATTGCAGAAAAAGTTTTCAATAGGTTGAAATATTTCAAACCATGCCAAACATTAACGGAACTTCTCTTAGATCAGCATCTCCGGGAAGCTAGACTCACATAGCATAGGCTAAACATTCTGTAATACCCTATAATATTTTATAATGGCTTAGTTGATTGATTTGCTAAGTTATCAAGTTTAATTATTAATAAGTTTCACTTAAGGTTTGGCTGCAACTAATTGAAGTACGAGGATATATTTGGAAAATTACAAAAGAAATCTTATTTTCTTGGACTGACAAAAATCGACAACATTCACCTCTTTTTGCTTTGGACTCGGCTCAAGCATTTAATTCCCACACACATGTATAAAGGGACCAATAGAAAAGTGACAACTCATACCACAGGAGGGGGACTTGTAAATTTTTTAATTATCCCCTGCTAAGTTGTATGTCCTCTATTGGCTCTTCTATGGTATATGCGTATAACATGCACCTGAATAAAAAATTTTGTTTGTGACTTGTGTTCCGTTGCCTAACCCATCGACCGAAAATTAAAAACAAAGAAGAAAGAAAGAAAACGAAAAGGACAGCAGGAAGATAAACGAAGGGAGAAAACAAGAAAGGGAACTCGATTAGAAAAAATAAGCCTCTGAAAAGAAATAACTGTTGATTGAAAGGGACTTGGCTTTCCCAATTCATGTTTCTCAAGTTTTTTGTTGTTTTATTTATCCAAATATCCAGGCTTTTCTTCTGAATCTGATATTAAAATTGGGAGTTTAACTTGATACAAGGTTCTCAGACAACCTTATGACTATGTATCTATTTTGGTCTGAAGATGGAAGTTGTTCACAGCCATAATCTATTGAAACTAAGTTCGTCTGGGTTATATTTAGGTATTGAAAAACAATTGGAAATTGGCATACACATTAGACTTTTCTGGTCTTAGAAAATTTTATTTAGACTTTAAACATTTGGAGTTAGGCTTAGTTCCCTATATAACCAGCTTATACCTTATTAGTTAGCACATGAAAGGTCTATGTTTTAGAAACGAGGATTATTTTCTTTTCTTTTAGTAAATGTTGGCAGATTAAACATACAACACAGGATAAAAGCAACTTCTTAAGGATTTGCTTCTATGATGACAAACCACTAGCAAAATCACTAGAGTAACTTGTGGAATACACATGGTCTTTAATAATCAGTTGCAGGAAAAGACAACATGTCTGGCTAATAAATTAACTCGTATATGCGCCTCTTTATTTTTCTTGCTTTCTTACAGTGATGCATATGTAGGACTTAAATATCTTTGTTGAAATATTTAGACTTTTATTTAGTGTCAAGAAGATCTTAAAAATTCTTTGGCTAACTATTTGAATGCATGTTTTTCACTATTATTTGACAACCTATATACTTTTGATAGATATGCTTTACAAGAGGATTCTCAAAGAAGTTTCCACCAGTTGTATCACATGATTTTAATCAATGAAGGCATTTTGGGGATTAATTATATGATTGGATACTTATTATATTCTAGAGAAGTTTCTTAGTGATGGAGCAGGTTATTGTGTGAATTCATTCTGATAATTACGGGTGAATGCTTTCAGAAATATTTGGCATCCATGAATCGCATTATTCTCAAGTCTCCATTTCTTTTTAAAAGAACTGTTTATGGATATTGTAGCAATGTCACATTATAAAATATATTTTGGGAATTATTGATTTCATATGGAATTATTGACGATTTAAAATGGACTTTCACACTTGTTTCATCATTGAATAATGAAAAGAATACTTAAAAGTATATACGCATTACTATGCGATTTTCATATATGAAAGATGATGTAATAATTCATACATGCTAAGAATTCAATGAAAGGAAGATATGCAGCAATGTCTTTCACGTTTCCTATACAATTGATTCCTCATTAAAAAATAGTTGTTTGATAAACTACATGATTTTTATACACCATAGCAGTATTTTTGGTTGAACAATATATGTACGGTCCTCCAGCCAAATGTATTATTACTGACCCATCCAGGGAATTATGGGATTATACAAATGGTATTAGCCCTGGCAAGGTAGATATAAGATTGGACCAATGACATATTATTGGACCATCCAGAGACATTCGAATGAGAATACTTTGACCCTTTGGAGATGGTCAAAGGGTATTTACTAGACTCCATTGAAGGCAATTGTGGAGCTTTACTGGACTTACAGGATTACTGGACCAACCTGAATTTTATCCGATAGGGATTACAAAACTGTATTGGACCTGTCTGGTACAACTTACAGGGTTATATGGACATCGGCTAGTACACAATGGATTTGATAATGACTCCTGGGATTTACTAGACCTATTCAGATTCGAACGCTAAGGATTACTGGAGGTTACCGGACCTGTTGGGGTAAAATAAATAGAATTGTTAAACTTTTGGTTAGATGGTACACTGGCTTGTGAAAATTATGGATTTGTACACAAACTGAACTGTCGAGATTATATGGTGTACTGACTGAGTAAGCTACTTCTAATATGGTTATTACATTTGGTTTGAAGGAATTTTTGTGTTCACCAATATTGTAGCTAATTTGTTTTACCATGAAAAGATGTTCAAAAATCCAACAAAGATGACTCTTTGGAAATGCTTATTTTGCTATTATTGAGATGTTATTATATGACACAGTGTTGAACTTCAATAAGTTTCACTTTTTCTCTTACAATTGAGTATTAAAGTATCGAAAGATTATTTTAAGACAAAAGAGTTCATGTATGGAATTTCTCGTGAATTTGGTAGGAATTACTCCATGTAACCTAAATTTCATTAGGTAGAGAAAGTTGCTAACCGAGCATTGGACTCGCCCATTATTTTATTTTTCAGATTAGTGGACTCGTGACAATAGTGGAGCACTTACTTAAAGGGTAGGTTATATGGAGAGAGATATTACAAGATAGTTTGTTGAACTTACACAATGGGAACTAGGAAGCATCACAAATGCTTATATCGGAAAGAGGAACTTAAAATATGTCAAGATATGATGAAAATGGAATGGGATATGACAAGATGGGCACTCTTATGAGGTATAAGAATCAAAATTTTATGAGTCACATGATACCTGTATTATAAATTTAATTGTTACAATAAAGTTTATCATTCATGAGCTAAGAATAAAGCAGGAATATATCTGGATTAGTTTATATGATCGATCATGGCGTCACGACCCTGAGATTTGGGCAACTTCAGATCCTAGGGGTGTGGCGTGTGTGTGTGTACCAAGTTCTCAATTTTTGGTTCCAATTGACGTATTGCTACAGTAAGTGCTGGGATCCAATCCCAATACCCAAACCCTTTGATGACTAACAAGCACAATCAGACAATCTACGAACACAAAAGAATTACATGCTATGGCAATTTCCTACATCGTGGAGAGTGGAGAAGATTTTCTTAACTTTAAGGGGATAACAAAGAACATTTTCTTCTCACGAAAGAGTATTTTTGTTTTAAGCTCTTTGGCTTTAATTGCTTAACTATTTGAATTACAAATGCTCCTCTTGGGGGTATTTACAGATCTCTCCCTCCAATTATAAATGCGAATAGGACTCCTTCTCATAGTCTCTTTAGATTAAATTAGTATCTAATCTTTACCATCCAAAAGACAAGCCTTCAATCTGACTATCTGTTTTAAATCAGTCCAAATCCCAGTGTAATTACACAATTTCTTTGGAGCAATTTGAATTGGAGTCCAAGTTATAATCAAAGTGTGGCCTCCTTTTGAATAGGATAAGGATTCATAATCCAATATTATTGTGACTAGAATCCGAAATCCTAAACCATGTAGGATTACTTCATGATGTCACATGTCCATATGCTTCTTTCTAACTTTCCAAAATCAAAGCATAGGGCCTGATTCTTGATTGTCAACTTGATCCCTTCCATTTTTTTTGTAGCTGGAATGAAAGCCATACTACAATAGTAAGCACTATCAGAATCCCTTTTAAATCAACTACTGCATATAGTTGGTTGTGAAATGAACAACCCATAATACACGATGTTTATACTGGGAAAAACTTAGTTGTGCGACTTGGATAGTGCCGCAAGAAATTCCTCTACAAGTCAAAGGTTTTAAAGAGAGAAAAAAATATCATTTATCAAGTTGAAGTGATTGCTCATTTCAGATAGATAGTTAAAAAGACACCACTCTTCATCCCTGACGTTAATATTGGACACAAACTGAGTTGTGCAGCTTGCGCTAGTGCCCCCACGAAATTCCACCTTAATTTCTACCAAAAAAATCAGAAAGTTAAAAACATCAATTAGCATGTTGCAGTGGCTGCCAAATTTGACATAGATAGCAATCCATTGAAACTGACATAAAACTGAATTAAATAAAATGGACAACAAGATGAACACCGCCACTGAGGCCCCTACTAAAAGTTAACGTAAAGTATTATATACACCATATATTATCAAACTTCTAAAGAATGTTATGGCAAAAATCAATGAGCATGCACTGAAGGAATGTTCACATTTAAGAATGATGAAGGGAAAATATCTTCTATTATATCTTTACACAGTGTGATAAGAAACATACCATGCTACCAAACCCAATGTATATAGGCTTTGATCCCTGTTGAATCCATTCAGCAAAAGCTTTTTTTGGTTGATACCTTATGCCAAGCTTGAGAAAACAGTAGCCAACAACATCTACTAAGACGCCCCAATCTGCACATACATAATTTTATAATTACAAATTAATCACACTACACAAAAATTGGCCTTATGCTCATTTCTTATGTAGAGCAATACAAAAACAAGCAAGAGCTCACAAGATCGATTTTTTTTTTTTTTAAAGAGCAGCTTGGTGCATCTAACCCTCTTTTAAGATTTTAAAAAAAAAAAATCTAATATATTACTCAATTGAATATTGCCCCAAGTGGTCTACATATATAAAACTCATAATGCTTACACAATAAACCCATAAGCGGCATGGGACTAAATATGAAGATAAACACAATACTAATTATAACATATATCTCAACAACATAACTAATTTCATCTCAGCACCCCCTCCAAACAAACTCAAGGTGAATCAGAAGCTTGAACAGAAAACTTGAGTTTAGAGAGGAGCAAATCATACAAGATTTGAAGCAGGCTTGATGAATACGCAATATAGGTTGCTAGCAGAAGAATTGAAGTAGTAATTGAGGCACAAGGCAAATGCGGGAGAAATCATGGCTAACAGCAGACGTGTGAGAGATTCGCAATCAATAACATAAGTACAATACAAGCATAAGACTATTGGCTAACAGTAAAAAAGTGAGAAAGCACGAGCAGACTCGTGGCACGAGTGAGGAGACTAGTGGCTTATAACACTCGATATAATTTGAAGAAGAAGGAACAACTAGTAGGCAATGGAGATTGAGATCTGATCATGGATCTAGTGGTTGAGACGCACCAGTCATCAAGAGGAGATCTCCAATCTAATGTAGATCAAAGAGAAGGATGGCTTGTGCTGGGCGCACACGAAGGCAGCCCTGGCACACACGGAGACGCCCCAACTAGGCACGCACAGAGGCGGCTTAGCACCGGCTTGGAGGGTGGATCAGGACTAAAACCTTTGTGGCTCTAACCATGTTAAGATTAAATGATACAAGACTAAACACAAAAATGAATATCATACAAACTATAACTAATCATATCTCAACAACATAACTAATTCCATCTCAACACCCTCAACCCTCACAACAATTTTGGAGTTATGCTGAAATGGCAATACCAGAGCAACTACGCTCGTAGCTGGCCCCAGGTTTACATTTAATTACGGATTCAAATTACAAGAAAAGAACACTGTTGTGAGAAGTAGAAAAAACCACTCATCTATGGAAGCGTATACGAGTATAAAAATATAATTCTCAATCCTCAGCACAACCTCATAACGTTGCTGAGTGGTTAGGAGAGAGCTGAATGACCCCATTTTATAAATAATAGAGTGGGAATAAATTAGCTGATGGATCTGAAGACAAAATGACTACAGCCAGAGAACAACGGTGAAACTTGAAATGTGTTCTTATAACATAATGTCCAAGTATAATGCGACATCAATTGAGACAGATGACTTATTCCATGTCAAACTCTTGAATCTTAGAAGTTATAGATAACTGCAACTTGATGACTGAACTTTTTCATGTCGGGAAAAGCTAATTTTATGCCAAGATGCTACCAAATAACACAGGCAGTGGCCCTTTGTCTAGTACGAGTACTGAGATTAAATCCTATGAAATGATTGAACTTTGTGACAGTCTTAACATATAACCTTTTTACTGTTACCTATAGATTGTTATTGATAGGCTTCATTCGAAATTATGTATCAATTTCATTTATATGATTTAAAAGATATGAGTCAATTTACTCCACTGTGTAAAATCATTTCAATCCTTTAACTCGACAGAAATGGGGGGCAGTGCACCAGCTTCAAAAAACCAGATTAAGTGCACAAGACCAAAGAAAACAACACTATCAAGGAGATAACTGGATCAGCTGCCGTGTCTACTCATAAGCACTCCAGCAAATTCTTCCCTGCCCATCTCCAGCCATTGACTATTTCAGCAGGCTTAAATTGGATCCAGAGATATGAACTGTCCTCCCAAATTTGATGATTAGTTCCCTTCTAATATACTCTACATAACTGGGATGTTGAATGTTGATTCCTCGTCATTTTTCTACGTTTTCCATGCAGCAAAGAACAGAGGGGAAGAAAATCTTGTCTTTTCCTACTCTCTTCTATTTGCATTTGTGTTCCTTATTTTTATTTCCTGCGACCTGTAACTTGCAAATTGCAAGCCATCTGATCACTAACGCACTTGAACACATATTTACCTCATTTGTTAATGTTAAATCATATTAAAGAGATGCCTTTGTCTCTTTATATCTGCATCCAATAAGCCACTTTGGTTATATGTCGATCAAGAATTAATTATAGGCTTTCCATCCTAATATGAAGTACATGTTTCTTTTTTAACTGATAGCCAAGTTTAAAACTCCTCAAAATGATTAATATTAGAGGAAGAAGATTAGGAAAAGAAGTCAAACTAATATTTCCAATACAACATTAAAAATTAGATCAACTCAATTATAAAAAAACGAAACTACAAATAATTGATAACAAATATATCATGTACGGAAGAGCAATGGAGTACTGAAGAAGGTGAATATATCCTTTAAACAATCAAAGCAAGAAAATCAGATGGCTCATGTAAAATTATGCACTCCCGACTTACCTTTCGGTTTTGGAACAAGGTGGGGACTCCACATGTATCCCGTTGGCAGATGTGATATGGATCCAAAGTACGTACTATAGTAAGCAATAGGTGGCAATTGCAACTTCTTTTTCCTAAAATCATTAATGTATCCCCTAATGCCCAACCATACTATCAAGTCCACGAGAATGTAGGATAGCTGAAAAGGGTAGAATATTTGAAACTTTCAGATAGTGAGCAACCCACAAGATTACACAAACAAAATGGACTGAAGACTGAGAAAATACCCTGTATGCTGCACTCTGCGGCACACGCGCCATAGGATGTGGAAATTCATGTGTTGGCCTGCCTACACGCATGAGAAATAAGAAGCTGCATCATTATCGTCAAAATAATTACATTTAAGGTAAGCAATTTCGAAGTTTTACTGAACTTATTGCTCTATTCACTAGCATTATCTCCAAAATAGTTAATGTACATTGAAAATGACCAGAAAGACTGAGCATCAACAAAAAGTTCAACTGGACATAACCAAAATTTTATAGCCTGGCGCAGGAGATTCGACCGTCCCCCGACCGTCCCCCATTCACTTGCCGATTAGGCAACTGACACTCTATTTTTGATTGATTTCAAGATTGTTAAAGAAATTCTGGAAAATTTCACCGATACTTCTGTTTTGATCAAACAAGGCATCAGTTTAACAGGTATTCTGCACATCTGATAATTGTGTGCAGCTGTCTAGTTTGAAAATAAACTATCATAGCTAACTAATAACCATGTATTTTATTTAGAAGATAATTTCAAATTTTTACTAAAAATAGCAGTAACTTTCATCTCAAATTCGTCGTTTCAGTGCAAACTGTCCACTAACATGAAAAACCTCACGGGTAAAGAAAATCAAATAGGACTAGGAGTGGTTACATCTGTGCATTTGATTCTTTTAGCACCCTACCGGATTAGAGTCTCAAAAGTCGAAAACATCTGGAATCAGATCTTGATTTTAAAATCAAAATAGGAAGTAAGAGACTAAAAGAATTGAGACCAGAAGCAAATACCTATCTACTATAACCATCTATCTTAAGTATGTAAAATAAAAATTACCGGCTCCTGATGAACATTAAAATTGTGCTTAAACCCCTAAATTGCTTCCTTCTATTGTCATGATAGATGGAAAAGTTAATATTAGACTCCTAAAAGGCTAACATAAGAAAGTAAGCAAATGCATACAGGATGATTATAAGTAAAATCTGTTCTATGTAAAGACCCAATCTGGGGTATAAAAAAAACAAATATCCATACCCTACTCAATCGTCCATACCATACTTTAGAGTTTCAAAGTCAGGAATTTTCCAAGTCAGATGTTGGAGAGCAAGGCAAAAAAAGTTCTAGTCAATCTGTCAATGATAACAATAAATTTTGCGAACTATGAAATCCAAATGAATTTGAAGTTTTATACTTCATTAACAAAGTTCAAGCAAATGCATGAAATTTATGTTATGTCTAGAGTAAAACATATAATCATAAAATTTATACGTTCTGGAATATGCCATTGGGATAAATAGGCAGATCTAAGTATCTAACAAACAAAGTGGCTTCTGTAGATAAACTAGATTTGAAGGGAAAAGTAGGGTGCATCTATACACAATACTGACAAGATAATGACTATATGTCTATGATGTTAACAAATAATTGTTTGCTTGAAGGCAGGTCCGCCAATAATTTTAGGACATAATACACAACTAGAACTTACAGCTTTCATATTTGCCACAGTCTACGACATGAAAAATAAAAAGAAACATAAGTAATACTGCAGGGGGCTTCAATATAGACTTACGTCCAGGGCATTGTGAAGAAGATATGTAGTGGCACGCCAAGAGCTTCAGCAACATGTGCATGTCCTGAGAGCATTAGATTAGACACATCAAACACTTTCCAGGAAAAACAAAATGATGACAATAAACGGAGCAAAAAGTGTGGATCAAGAGAGCCAGAAGTTTATATTAGAAGCTCAAAAAGTTGCAATACATTTCAAGCGAAATAATTTCTTTTGACCAAAAACTGTTGCACAATTGAAGTTGGGACCTCCCACAATCAAACCTCACGCACAGTAAGCCAGACCTCAGTGGCCTCAAGCGAAGGTACTTATCTTGAAGTGGGGACCTCCCACAATCTAACCCATGCCTTTATGGGTAAGCCAAGCCTCATCGGCCTCAAGAGAAGATATTTATCTTGAAGTTGGGACCTCCCACAATCTAACCCCTTGCCTTACCAGTAAGCCAGACCCCAGTGACCTCAAAATAAAGTATTTAGTTTGTAATATTTATTGAGTCAAGTCGGATAGCCTAGAACAAGTTTAGAAAGCATGTCCATGGAGTATGGACTCAAATAGTTAGCTTGGCATCAATACATAAAGTTGACTCTTTTGATTAATACACAAAAAAATGTTATATATAAACGAGTTAGTATCATTCTTGACCAGAATTCTAAATCTTTGTTAATGCCAAGCCAAACTACAAGCAAACCTAGTAATTGGCATTTGTGTTCATGTCTATTAAAACAGCAATGGGTTGCATTAACTTGCCAGTTTAAACAATTATATGCTTCCCCAAATGATTGAGCATCTTTCCTTCAGCTTGGCTAATTAAGAAGCATTAACAGTAATCTTCAATCGTCATAAAGAAGCAAGAGCGACAACATATTGTAAATTAAGGATATAAACTCAATAGTTCCATAGTCCGCTAGATAACAAAATATTTTCCACCTTCATGTACATATTACTCTAAATCAATATGGCAATCACATCTTCTAGTATCCCAATTAAAAAAAATATTTACTCTATTACAAGGAAAAGCTTGTAGCATTGGACTCAAGAGTTTCAAATTCTACAAGGACACAGCACAGGGCTCCCCCACAGGTCAATATACTGCAACCATAATTATATGATCCCCAAGAGTAGACCCTACACCAACCATCTCAGATCAGTCCTTAAACCCAATTCTCTAGGATATATTTATTGGAGCACAATAATAGTTCCATTTTCTCATCATGTCAGGACCACTACACAATTCTCTAGGATATATTTATTGGAGCAGAATAATAGTTCCATTTTCTCATCATGTCAGGACCACTACACAATTCTCTAGGATATATTTATTGGAGCACAATAATAGTTCCATTTTCTCATCATGTCAGGACCACTACACATCAAACTCACACTTTAAAACCAAATACAGTTTCATGCAAAATGCAATTCTAAAACTAATTCATCTCTTCTCTGGCAACTCCATCGCTACAACCTCATCGCTGCCCCCATAACCTCTCTGATAACCACTATCAACTTGTCGCGAACAAAATATCCCACAACCAAGCATAGAAACTGGGACAAAAAGGTAATGGCGCTCATCTGAGCAATTTGGCTTGAGCCAAATCATAGAAGCATCCAAGCCAAGCACTGCCAAACCACCAGCAGCCCTCCAAAAAATCCACCACCTCATGTCCCTCTGGAGTCAGTCTGACAATCAGCAAGCATAGCATGCTCCTCTATTCTGCCTTTTGCTTCATCTCCATTGTAATTACTTAATCCACCCACCTCTAGTGAGCATGTGAAAAGAGATGGCCCTTTGGTTGTCCCTCTAAAAAAAGAACTAATTTGTCTCTTGCTAAGATGCCAGCTTCCTAATAACATAGTGCTGAAACGGTGTTGCTCACGTCACTCGGCATAGGTCAAATACTACGAAAGCCAATACAAAGAAACATCTACATTACAGTTCCTATGTTCATGACCCCAACAGTGAACAAGAATAATAGTTCAGCCAATTTCATTGGCTTGAACATAGGTCCCTCAAATAGAAAGCTTTAAACTCAAGCATCTGAGAGTGTTGTTAGATCTCATTCTCCTTCTAAATGGACCCCTAAGTGCCGATTGCTTTAAGCCCTTACCGGTCGTATCTCTAATTCCCTAATTAAAATTTCGTTTATAACAGACAATAATGATGGTGTATATTTAACCACAACAATCAATAGTTCCAGCCATTTAAGAATAGAATCCACAGTATAGTAATTAGCGCTATATCCCACAAGCATTCTGTAGTTTAATTTTATTCATACCGTCTATGCATTTTAAGCTCGAGATGTTGACATATAATTTTAAACTTGCAATGTTCCAGCATTGATGCGCATGCTCTGTTGGATGTGCGGCAACACTAGGAGAGATAAAGTGAGAAATGAAGATATTCGTGCTAAGATAGGTGTAGCTCCCATCGATGAGAAGATGCGAGAAAATCGCTTACAATGGTTTGGCCATATGCAACGTAGGCCTACAAGTGCACCTCAATGTAGGATAAGTTAAAAGAACGAAGGGAAGACCGAAAAAACATGGATGGAGGTGATACGCAAAGATATGGAGTCTAGAGGTTTAAATAAGGAGATATTACTTGATAGAAATGAATAGAGAAGGAATATCAAAGTAATCGATCCGGCGTGATTCTTCTTTTGGTTCATGTAGCCTACCCCAAATACTTGGGATAAAAGGCTTAGTTGTTGTTGTTGTTGTAATGTTCCAGCATGCCAGAAGCTGACAATGTAAGGTGTCGGAATATAAAATCCACCAAAACTCTGTGGTGATAAAATCCTGAGGATGCATGTAATAATAATACATACAACTATATTTTAGTGATGTTTCCATAATTGGCAATCATATTTGCTTAACCAAGAGAGCTGCAAAAGCCTTCACAGCTCTAAAAGAAAAGGAAAAAAAATGTAATAACTGCATCAAAAACAGAGATATGAAAAGAAGTAATATAGCTCAAAAGTAAAGACATGAAAATTAGTTAGAAAAATATGGCTTGTCAACTGTAACCTCACCATATGCAGGAGGATTTGCAATAATCGCCTGAGCCTTAAAAGCTGCTCCTGTCTCTAAATCAGGTTCCGTGCATGCTGGAAGGAGAGAATCGATAACCTCCTTCAGCTGCCTCCGCTGTATGCTTATTTCTGCAGGTCCTGATAGCAGAAACCCTTTGTTTCTTGCCATATCTGGTAAAATGGTTTTAAGATACAGTTAAGTAGATAGGTATAATAAGCTCAACAACACAAAGGAATTCAATGTCTAGTGCAGAAACACTGGAAACAGCAGATAATGCAAGCTGGAGAGGAAGCAGAAGACTCAAATCATGGGTCCGTTTCTGTAATCACTTAGCACATCATAGGTCAAATTTTCAACCTCTTTGTTTTATTTTCTAAATGATCTTTCTGTGCTCCTAGGATTGCAGGTAAATATTCTTTTCCCATGGAGACATTTTACAAAGCCTACAATTTCACAACAAAGTAGTTAGGAACTTAGGGCTCAGCTCCGAAATTAATGTGCATCTCTAAAACATACAGAACTGGGAGAAAAACCTAGGAATTACTAACCAGGGAAGGATCCATATGTCATAGAACAGAAGTATAAATGACAGATAAATTGACATGATTATAAACCTAAATAGTACTGAATAGAAGTATTAACTATTAAGTTTAAAAAAGTAGTAAGTATAATACAAGAAGGTTCAAAAATAACTTTTTAAGTGATACTACGATTAACCTACTTACATCCAGCCATGATTCGAGGATCACCGCCCAAAGGGTAAAATTCAATGCCATGCGACTGCACGAAACTACGAAAATTGACATGAGTGGCCAATCTAACATGATGACCGAATTCCTGCAGTTCATTAGAATTAGGAAAAATGTAAGACTACGGGCCATATGGCATCAAACGCTAAGCCAAAGCAACAGCTCATTACAACCAAATTCAAACTTCATTTCATTTTTGTTATTGAAATGCTTCAGCCAAGTTAGATTGAAATATGATTTCTTACTTTTTGATGTCTATGATTAAAAGTTTATAACTGATGTTATGGGTGTGAAACAGAAGCAGGTCAGAATGTGAAGTTAAGATAATTGGTAGTAATTCAGATGCTGAAGTGCAATCTACTTGCACAATAATGCCTATTTGTTGTCATAAGGCTAAGAAAATAACAATTAGAGTATCCAACATTATAAATAACTTGAGGGCTGCAGGGGAACCCAACCATGTTTAGAAACCGAATCATGTAGAGTTGTAACTCCTTCAGCACCCATTTTTTGTACTTAAGACCGTGCAGATGAGACTTTGGTATTATTAAACAGAAATACATATGATATGGAAGCAGATACCCAGCCTTAAGCAACACGTTTGTCAGTGTCTCCTAAATAATTATACCTCAGACAAGCAGCAGCAACAACAACAACTAAGCCTTTTATACCTCAGACAAGCAAGACACAAAATATATTGAGTGGATGGAAGCACCCAAATGATCTAGCACTTCTAAAGGGTGAAATTTAGATATTTGCACCCTGTCGAAGACCTAATCATTTTCACCATTGATTTCAAGTTCCTTTGAATCACATTGTTGAGATCTAATGATGAAGCATTTACGATTTTTCACCCTAATTACTGGTAATATAGCAGAATAGCTAAGGAATCATGTCAAGGCTTATCAGAAATAATTGTAGAAATTCAGTATCAGATTTCCATAACTTGCTAATCATTCTTGCATAGGTGACCGTGACATTTCATAATCAATGATAGAAGTCAAATCAGTCAAATAGAATTCATATATATGCTAACACACATATCAAAAGTTGAATGATGTGATTATACATTCGTATGTGAGATCACTTTTTCGTAGATGTGAAATATTAACAACATTGATGAAAAATTGGTTATACCAGTATAATTAAAGTTTACAGCTATACTTGCCTGAAGCCTCTTTGCAATAGCTATGAAAGGCTGTACATCTCCCCTTGTTCCAACAACAAGTATTGCAATCTTCAGTCTTGGGACTGTCTTGCTGAATGCATGGATACTTTCTCCATCATTGCATGATATATCATCAACAGCATCAAGCTCTAATAGCTCCGAAGCTACAGGTGCATTACGTGATACATTAACCTCAACGGTACCATCATGCTGGATTATAACAAGATCCTCAATGATCTTTTTCTGGGACATGCAGTAATTTATCAAATTAGAAACAAAATACATGATTCTTGAAATTTATACATTTTGAACATCTATGAACTTAAGATAAAAGCTTCAGTTGCTGGAATAGAAGCATGTACTCAGACATGCAAAATGAAAACGTAAGCATGTACAATGACATGTAAAAAGAAAAGGTATATCAATTTGATTCACAGTTAATATCCGAGGCAGTTTTATGGCTGTAATGGTACTTTCATGCGTGCATGTTAGTTTTAGTACAAATAATTACCGATAGCATGGATCAGTTCATGCACACAAAACATACACAACTCTTACAAAAGAAACTTGAAATGTTCCTAAAGGGAGAAGCCACAATTTCAATTAAAACTAGCAATAAGACAGAGGTCAAATTTTTCCCCGTAAGGGAAGAGGTGCGAATAACCTATCTTATTCATTTAAAAAAAATGTTGATATATTAGTTTTAAAATATAAAAACAAAACAGAAAAGTGTTATTTTAAATTTTTTTATGCACACCTTTTCTGTCGAAGATAACCTATCCAGCTCATATTTTGGCAATTCCTTTTTTTCAGTCTTCGATCTTGAAAAGATAAGGTCATAGCCTCTGTACAGCGAACTCTTGCTATCCAATCGTAATGGTGCCGACTTACAATGCTCTAAGCCTGTTATATCAATATTCAAAACAAAATCACATTTGAGTGACATGCATACATGTGCCTCTAGAGTGTACAACCTCTACTGAGTCAAGAATCATAGAAATTAATTGTTAAGGAAATCCATAAACAAATTGCCTAATGTTGATGGAATGACATGAATGGAGATGCATCAGATTTGCACAAAGATCCACCAATGCATATAAAATTTGAACGTTTGCAAAAGTATCCGAGACAATCCGATTATGTATCGGTGTGTCTAAGAGTGTGAGTATCGAATATGTATCCACCATGGTACGACTCCTTCCCTGAAATCAGCGCTACATTGATACATAAACTATTTGAACGTCAAATCAAATTAATTAAAAATATGCTAAGTATTTGAAGAATATTTTGAACTTGGTTAGGATCAAAAGAAGCACATTTAAAAGAAACAAAATTCAAATATAAACATATCGGTATTCGATTCAATCCAATTAAAGCCTGAATGAGAAGTTGGGAAGCCGCTAAAACTGTGCTCTAGGACATCCTAGGTCTTTCCCTATATTCACAAACTATTTGAACATTAAATAAAATAAATTAAAAATATATTAAATATTCAAAAAAAAATTAAACTCGGTTGGAATTTGAAGAACCAATTCAAATTTCAAATAAGAACAACGCAATATTTGATTCAATGGTAAGTTGAGAAGCCACAAAAACTGACAGATAGTGACCCAAAAATTCTCTGTTTTCCACTGATTTGTAGGTCAAAATAAATGATTTATTAATAAATGAGTGGGACTATAATTCATCATACTGAAACTCATTGACCATATTTCGTTTAGCTTTCAGTTGATTGTGTAACAACTTTGCAATAAGTGACAACTTAAATGTCCTGAAAGTTAGTTGGAGACAATAGAGGAAGGCTCACATTAAACTAGTAATACTTCATACTTGACAAGCTTCAAGCTGGTGCAAGAACTTATACCTTTAAAAATAGTTAAAACAATAAATAACTATCTCCATTTTTAACTGAGCATCTTCCTCAGCTTTAGCACAATAGAGCGACAATAGAGCGACAACGAATGCAATTCAACTCGAAATAAGAAATTGAAGTCAAAAAATTTTTCAGAATAGGCCTTATAACCATCACTAGTTGTTGGTGATTGTGGAATAAGGCAGGCCCTTGTCCAACTAGAACAACTACAAAAATAGCAGACAAACAAAAACTTAGAAAGTATCCTACTGCAGAAAAAACCTTGATCTATGTCCCGCAAAAGGTGAAGAAAAAAAAATATAAGAATTCCTCTTAAATAAAACCAACTTATAATGACTAAAACCTCGCATATATAGTGCACCTTAATCTAGAAGTAGGGACACGCAGCTGGAGATCGTGTCCGTGTTCGATACGTGTCGATGCAAACATACTACAGACACAACAAAAACCGTATCAGATACACCACGTAGCACATGTTCAATAAAAAAAGGGGAAAAAATATCGTGTCATAGCCGCATCATTGCCATATTCGTGCATCTTGTAGATTGTGTTGAAGCTCTGAAAAAAGAAGTTTAATGGTCTGAAAAATCGAAAATAAATATTGATGAATCGATAACTTTTGCCTATACCTAGTTAGTTTTATTAATTGATACTGCAACAAGGGGGAGAGTAGATTGAACATGTTGGGTGAATTGTGACTTTTTCTTGTGCACTTGAGTCTTGTTTGATTTCTATGCCTCAAAAAATGATTTTTTGTATTCACATTCTCTAGTATGATCCATGACCTATTACCATCACAATCTAGACTTTTTTGTTTCTTTGCCTATAGAGAGAGGCGATACTTGTTCTTTGTAAAGGAATAAAGAGAGACAAACCCATCCGTCGTCAGTGCTTTTTTTTGGACATTTGAGTAGTAAAATAATTATATTAATAATCGAAAAATATATATCTATATTAATGTTATTTCCATGTCATATCGTGTCCGTATTCTCATTTTTCCAAAAATGTTGTGTCCCGCATCCACGTCCAAATATGTATATGTGTCTGTGTCCATATTCATGTTTCTTAGAAACTAATTCCTATTGTTTAGAAATTAAATAGGGGGGGAGAAGGACTATTTAACCTCGAAAATCTCGTGTTAGTCCCATTGAAAGTAATAGATCATTAGAGCATCAATCTCTAACCTCTCCAATCCGAGGACATTTTCATTGCCTAATAAAAGCTAGATAACAAAATTGATATCTACTTAATAAATCTAATCCCCCCTCCCCATTGCTCTAACAAGCCATGACTTCTTCTTAGCAGGGGCATAGCTAGGATATCGAATAGGTAGGGCAAGAGAGCTGACCACGATTGGAGTAGTGAGCACAATGACAAAACAAAGTTATCATCTTAACTAAAGTACATTAGTTTTTGAAACTCATGTAGGCCACTTGCCCTACATGACCTCCACGTAACTCCAACATTCAAGCGATCTTGTAGAATATAATTTTTGTTTTTGATATTCTCCTTTCTGGTTCCTTCTTCCCTCATTCATCATTAAGGCATCATATATGCAGCAATACTCCAATTTTATGTGCAATAACTAGAGAACACGATTAGCTACTATATGCACACTGACTTTGGCCTTTTATTGGAGACCATCTTTGTGATCATTTTTTATGACCAATTGAGCAGTGAACTAAAATGAACAGCTACAAAAGGTCTCCTCGTTGATCAGACTCCCAATTTAAAATTTTGGTTTATAAACAAATGGAAAATATGGAACATAAAATTCAAAAGAAAGTTTAAAATTATGCTAATATGTAAATAACTAAATTTTATTTAACACCATATGACGGGTTACAAACTTAAAATATATTACCATGCCAAGTAAACTGTAGTTTAAACAGTAATTAACCATGAATTATAATTTAATAAATTGGACTTATAACAAGATTTCACAATAATTGTCAGAAAATTTTTTCTACAAACACTTTACATCGTACATAGGTTACACATACTTAACCTACACATTATAACAAAATCGAGCTTTGCTCTCTTCTTCAAAGATTTTATGCCATACTTATTCATCCTGAAGTTGACCGCAGTATTGACTTTTGGACCTGCCACTTTAAACATGCCAGTTGAAGGAGAAAGAAGACCTGAGGCAGAGCTTAGGAGCTGAACCAGAGTTCTGCTGAGGTGGTGCAGCAAGCCTTGGGGAACTACACTTTGTTTCATTTGTTGGAACAATTTCCAGAGAGATTTGTTCTCCTTGTATACTTGTTTTGAACATTATTTTGCTTTGTGTTGCTGTATTCTTTTCAATCCTTAATGAAATGTAGATTGGCTGAAATCACAATGATCTCATCCAGAATTCTCCAAAAATAAAAAAGATCACGTCCATTATAATATTCTACAGAAGAAGTCTAGGTTCACCGAACACCGACCAAAGTATAGATGAAATTTGGGGTAAGAAGATTTCAAATGTAAAAAAATAACATTAACATAATGGTATACTAGAAATGAGAATGGACAGGTCTAAGGGCCAATTCTTAGCCCGCCCTTTTCAAAATTTTGAATTCAAAGCTTAAGTTTTTTATTTTTAATTCAAAATTTTGAATAAACCATACCAAAAATTGGCCAATGGACATGCTCATTCTCATCCCTATGGTATATGAAGCAAAATCTAGGTCAACAAAATCAGCCCATACTTGAGAAAAATTCTAACCATGGGATGAACCGGTTATCTGCATGACATGATTGAAAATTTTTGTCAGAGATAGATATCTACCAATTCCATGAACTACATTATAACAAAATTGTTTGCTTCGTATGTGTTAGAAGACTAGCAAACTTTCCAAGAAAAAGCCACAGGAGCACTTCAGTCCTTAGCACAGAAAATCAACTAGAAGAAGGTAATACTACCAAGGACTCTAATATAAGGCATGTCAAATACGGCTTACTTTTTATAGATTCTTTTTCATTTTTTTGAGAGGTAATTTTTATGGGGCACACGCTTAAGGATTGGTACTTTATAAACATTAACCCTAACAAGCAAGCAAAAGATGGGTCATATCCATTAAGAATACCAATAATGAAAATGTGGATGGGGAACTGATCCCCCGATTCTACTGAGCACCATCAGAAGGTGGATGAAGATGCAAACAAATTACACTGTTAAAAAAATATATATTTAATCACTTCATCTATTTAGGGGATATATAACTAGGATTGTGACAACAAGCAAACTAAAAGCAAAAGAAAAGACAGAAAAAGATGAGTCAAATGTAAATTCGTGGGCACTGTACAGGATAGGGAAAGAAAAAGTATCTTTCCAATAAGAATCGGATTACATTCAATGATTACGCCAAAAAAGAATTTTTCTTTCCCCTTTTTAAGATCAAATTCACGAACCTTAATAAGTACTCAATCCATCACAAAGTTAAATGTTAGTTAGGAAAACAATTAAGACTTCTGATAGATTCAACTAGTAAAACAAAGACAAAATCCACCAAAAGTCGAAAGACTGCGAACCTGGCCGAGACGATTCCCAGAACCCCGAATCCTCCGATCCCAAAACCCTAGAATCGAAAGAATTTGACCTCGACTCCCAATCCCTCTCAGAAAATCCACCGAATCCTTCACTCACATCCGATCGACCTTCAGTTCTGAGATCTTCACTCGCCATCTCCTCCAGTGCAGTCACAGCAAGAACTCAACTTTCTAGACTTCCAAACTCCAATTTCAACTCACAACCAAATTACAGTCTCAGCCACCGGTCAGACTGTACAGTAGGGCATCCGTCGGCAACGATACCAAGACCCAAAGCATATCTCGAGATCATCGACAGACCAAAATACTACCTCACAGAACCCTGAAAATTCGAGCTTTGAGCCTTTTATAACTCGCTTCGAGTTCGAGACCCTAGAAATTGGGAAAGGACAAAAAGCTAGGGTTTTGGCGGCGAGATTGACGGACAGATCGAAGGGCGCCGTTTATCTTTGCTCATACGGGCAGGAGAATGAGAGAAGGCCGCCAAATTGAAAAAATATAATTGAACTCGCCGATTTGCTAAGTGAGCCCTCCATCTGAGGCAGTAAGGGGACGTGGCGCATTTATACTGCGGGCTTGTGTGAGTTGGACCTGCGGAGGAGTATGAGGGGGTGAGGAGTTAGGGATCGGCGGGACCGGATCCCATGGTGTCGCTAGTAGTTTCCAGAGAGGCACAGTACAGCTCTGTCGGCTCATTCTCCGCCACTTGGACACATATGTGGGCCCCCCTTCTAAATTAGATTAAATCTTATTTTTTAATTAAAATATTTTACTAAAGGTCCTCAACTAGTCAAAAGCTCAACAGTTAAACGAAGACTTTTTGGTATTATAAAATTGATGCCTTTGCTGTCGGCAGAGAATCGGGAGTTTCCACAGGAGCACACCATTTTTCCAGTGGGCCAACTTTCCAACTCAAAGAGATATCTAGTGGGCTCACTGAAAAAAGTAATGTGCTTCTTTAGAAACTCTCCCTGAGAATCCAGTTCCTTTATTATTATTTTTTTATTTTTCGTTTTTATTCGGGCTAACTGAAGGCCATGTAAAAAATAAAAAAAATAATTTAAATTTAAAATTTTGAATAATGCCGGGAGAAAAAAAGTTAACCCTTAGCATCCATCATTTTCATAACTAGTTTGAAACTTCCCCCAATAAATATATATTTATATTATAATAGATGTGAATATATTTGCACAAAATTGTTCTGAATCAATAGCGAAATCTCAGTTTTGTCAATATAAAATAATGGTCCAATGCTCGGAACCTCATCTAAAATCTCTTAATAACTTTATGACTACAAATTATAGATTGAAAGCAGGTTTGTTTTTTCCTCAAGGTCTAATAAATAAAACAATTTTTGTGAATATAACAAATAATGTTCTTTTTGTGGAAACAAAGATGATTTTTAAACCATAACTTTTTTTTTCAACAAATATTCTAAAAAGTTATAGATGAAAAATAAAAGGTTTAGAAATCTGATTTATTTGTCAAAAATATGAATATTTGTCAAAAATCTGATTTACTGACCTAGAATCAGATATTTTATATCCATATTCTCTGCGTGTAGTAAGAAAAATTACATAATAAAAAAAAATAAAAAAAAAATATTGAACTGGAGCAGTGGAAAATTGTCATTTTCTGTCAATGTATTGCTATTGTTTAATATTCTTTTATGTGTGACAGTTTTCTATGACAGGTGAGTATACGACCATACAACTCAGTGGTCGTTAGGAAGGGGATGGCTGAGGAGACCGAACTATTTAGAAAAATATTGGCTACGGAGAAAATGCACATAGGAGTTGAAATAATAACAAAGATAACAAAAAGGGTTAAGATCATACGAATTTTATGCTGAAAAGAGAAGAATATTTAGCTTGAGGAAAAATAAAGGAAAATAAGGAATCTATTGTTTGATTCGGAAGAAAATTTAGTGTAAAAGAAAGTGAGTGAATTTAAATTATAAAATTTTCTCATAATTTTCTCTCTTATAGAGAATATTTTTAATTATTTTTTTTGCTTGGTAAGAGAGAGAAGGGAGTTTGGAGAACGTTTTTTTTCCTTAATTATTTTCCTTTTTTTTCAATCGGTCACCCCTAGTCCGTTAACAGTCTAAAAATCTAAGTAATTACTCCTATCCGAGCAAAACCAGATATAATAATATTTATTTTAAAAAAAATCATAATTCTACAGGCCTTCTCCTTTGCATGGCAAAGGACAAGCTATCCCAATGTTGCCCGAGTCTTTAACGTTCCGTTTGGGCGTTATGACTGTAACTTTTTCTAGCCCATGGGCCACTCGAGTTAAGCAAAGCACGTGGGCTGGAGTTAGAAAGGGCAAGATGATAACACTCTTATGCTAACGTTTTATTGTGTTATATTTAACGCACTGTTTGCCTGCCCTCCTTTAAATAATAATAATAAAAAAAAAAGTTCACCAAAACAAACGACACCCAATTTCTGACCCACCCCCGGAACTCCCACGCACCCCCCCCCCCGACGAATTTCCAAAGCAGTACAATTTTTTATGTGAGTACACTTAAAAATTTACTTTTATTTATAATTTTATCATTTAAATTTTAGGATAAAAAAATACCTTTATCTGCAACTTTTTTATTCTCTCTCTCATCTCCTCCGCTGTCATTATTCTTCTGCCATCGTCACCGCCGCGCATGCTCCCCTTTGATGGCAAGATTAAAATCAAAAGTATACTCGTTATTCACCTAAGCTCCAAATATTGATTTAGACTAGATCCAGGCTTACAGTTTCGGATCCATTATGGTGAATCTGGGCTTACCGTTCCGGATTCACTATAGTGAAAGTGACGATAGTTTTGAATTTTTTTGATGTGCCCACTAGGAAAAGTCTCCTTTTTCTAAAGATAGAGGGCTCACTAGGAAAAAAAAGGTGTGCCCCTCTAGAAACTCCTCCCCAAAACAAAGGGAGTTTCTAGATGGGCACAGTTTTTTTTCCTAGTGAGCCCACTTTTCCTAGTGCGCACATCATTCCTTTTAAAAAACCCTGGTTTTTCCTAGTGAGCACACTTATATATCCGAATTACCCTCACCATCTCCTTCTCTCTAAATTCCTTTCTCCCGTCTGCTCTAAATCCCTTTCTCCCTCTCTCCCCTCCGCCGTCCTCCCGACCTCCTGTGCCACCCCTCCATCTTCCTCCACCAAACTCTCCATCTTCCTCCACCTCCCGCCGTCCTCCACCACCTCCTCCTTGCCCTTTGCCTCGCCATCCCCTCCCGCTTCCTCGACCCCACCACATTCGCCGCCGTCCTCAACTCCCTCCTCCGCCACTCCCGTTTCGACGACGCCCTCGCCGCCCTCAACATTGCGCAGCAAAACTCCGGCGTCGTTCTCACTCTCCAAACCTACAGCTCCGTCGTCCTCGCGCTCATCGATAAGCCCCAGCTCCCCCTCGCCCTCTCCATATTCATGAAAACACTCCAGTCGTCGACGCATCACCACCCGGACGCTGCCACCTGCACCCGCCTGCTCATCGCACTCCGCAGAGCCGGCATGCAGGAGGACTTCCGCGACCTGTTCAACGAATTGTCCAAGAGAAACTTTCGGTTTGATCGCCACGGTTACAACATGCTGATACATGCGTTTGAGTGCTAGGGGATGCTGGGCGCTGCACTAGGACTGTTCCGGACGCTGATTGTAACACTTCAAAACTATCATTACAAATTATCAAGTCAAAAGTTTCTTTCTTTAACCCTTCAAATTTAATTTCTAAGGGCACCTCCTTGGCATTTTGTGGTGATGAGTTGTTAGAAGAGAGTGAGAGGTGGCACTCTAATTGACATTTGTCATGCATGCAAGAAGCCTTAGGACTAGGCTAGAGGACAAGGTGACCAAAATGCCCTTAGGTATATATAACCTTATTCTCTCAAAGAGAATTCTTATCAAAAGAACAAAATAAAAATCACTCTTTACCCTTGGTTCTTCTAGTTCGTTGAGTAAAGGAAATAGAAGAGAGACTTTGCTAAAGCAAAGGAGGAGATTAAAGCGAATAGAGGCAAGTATCACCTTATTCTTGTTCTCTCTTTGAATTGTATTTGAGTGCAAGTAGCAAGTATGATCTTTCTTGGAAATTATTTGATTTGAATTTTGAGTACATGATTCCTCTTCTTTATAGACAATTCTACCTCATTTCGGATCTGCATACTTAGCCTGAATTACGGATGTTGGCAGTGGAAAATTTCTAAGTAAATAGGATTTTCCACAACAGAATGCGCAGCTAGCCTTTCAGCTTCGCGTTTGGCAATTTTTTAGCTTCGCGTTTGGCTATTTTTAGCTTCGCGTTTGGCAATTTTTAGCTTCGCGTTTGGTTATTTTCAGCTTCGCGTTTGGCAATTTTTAGCTTCTCGTTTGGTTATTTTCAGTTTCGCGTTTGGCTATTTTTAGCTTCGCGTTTGGCAATTTTTAGCTCGCGTTTGGCTATTTCAGCTTCGCGTTTGGCTATTTCCAGTTTCAAGAGAAATACGGATTTATACACTTGGCATAATTCGCGGATTTATGATAACATGACATGTTAATATCAACATGATACATGAAGGCAAGATTATTCATGAGAACAAATTCTAGTATCTTTATTACACGACATGATAACAAATTCTAGTATCTTTATTACACAACATGATAATAAATTCTAGTATCTTTATTATAAGACATGATAACAAGTTCTAGTATCCTTATTACATGACATGAAGTATTCTTATGATACATGTGTACATGATTCCAAATCTTGATTCCTGAACTCTTGATTCTTGTGAAATGATATGTATACAATTTGACATGAAAGTCCACGTGTTTCCTTTAATTCACGTATATCATATGCATTACTAACATGGAAAAAACTACATGATGGATAGATAAGTACTGTATTGTACAAGGATCTTATTGGTCAACTTCTTGATTAGGTGCTGAGAGCCTTTTTACTAGTAGCACTGGGTGGTACTGAGCCACCGTCTGATACATGAGTCACCATATGAGTGATGTCCGTTACTTGTTTCATTTAACGGGGTCTGACTTGTAGCACCTAGCGGTGTGTCATGGTTCAGCGCCATGAGTTAGAGGCCGGGTCCCTTGTATGCACGGACACTTATACAATATGAGAAACTGTGCGCTATCTTATCCATCATTGAGTTTCAATTCCAACACTAACATGATATAGACCTGTTAAATTTTACACGAAGCTTGTGAATGACTTACATAGTTCTGATTACATGCAACATGATTGATATTTACTTCGATTACACTTGTCACCTTTACATGATTTGTTTCTGCTATTTGAATGAATAGTCTTACTCAATTCATTTTCAGTATTCTTAGGATACGTTTGTACCAACGCAATTTATTTATCCTTTTATTTATTTGTACTATGATAGTACACGTGTTTCTTGCTTTTGTGTTACTTGCTAGGTTTAATCCTCTGGGTTTTCTTAAGCCCAGATCACGAAAGTAGAGAAGGGGAGATTGCTCCAGACAACGATCCTTACTTCACCAACCAGGTCGAGTAGAGGGTACTAGCACAATACTATTTGGGTACTTCGCACTTCTTATTCTTATTTTCTTTTGCTGGGCACTGCTTTAACTTGTAGTATTTAACTCTTTGTGTAAATATTTATAGCAGTGTGCCATTTTATGTAATCAACTCTCTGTATAAATGAAATCCTTTCAGTTTCAAATATGGTTATTCATTTTGACATGGTAGTAGTTACGGTTATCCCAAGATCATGAGACTGTTGGGTTATTTATAGTATTTAAGCAATATCGCCCATAAGCAAAAAAAAAAAGGGGTAGAGCCGAAGTGGGGGCGTTACAGATTTGGTATCAGAGCCTAGGTTTAGCTGGGAGATCATATAAATACTGCCACATGAAAACATGTCTAAAATACACTCTCAACACTTCTTCCTTATCTTTGATATCCATCAGATTTAGTATCATACCTATTCTATCATTCCTAATTCATTTGGAACATCTATCTTGAAACTCCATCTGATTAATTTCTTTTGGACCGTCACAGAACGATGACGACCCAATCTTCTACTAGCGCAAACCCAAATCCTACGGGTGAAGTGTTGGCAGTGAAAATTTCTAAGTAAATAGGATTTTCCACAACAGAACGCGGAGCTAATTCAGTAGCTCCGCGTCTGGGTACTTTTAGCCTCGCGCTTGAGAAAACGCGGAGATGATCAATAGCTCCGCGTTAGCTTCGCGTTTTTGGTTATTTAGTTCCGCGTTTGATGCGATTAAAGCTCCGTGTGAGCAGATAACCAGAATCTCAAATTGATTAAGATTATGATTTGGGTTTATCCAAATACCAAATCAAATCCAATCAGAATTTTAAATCAAGATATTTAAATTAAAATTAAGACATTTGATTGGAATCCTTGATGAGAGCAAATTCTATTTAGATAGAAACTCTCAAATCTTCCTTGGGGCTATAAATACCTTCCTTGTAAAACCCTAGGGGATCTTTTGGATCGTTTGGAAGTTTTGGTAAAGTTCGAGTTACGCGTAAGAGTCTTGAACCAATCAAAACCAGAGATCAGAGGTCTCCTTCTTCCTTCGGCAAATCTTCTTCCTGATCCCTTTGGCAATTCAAGTACGTGAGAGAGCCTTGAAGCCTTTTTGGTGATCATCTTCTTCTTAGAGAATTCAAGTTACGCACAGAGCCTTGGATTCGTGAAGAGCAGAGATCAAGAAGATCGTCTATAATCGGCCGATTTCTTCAAGAGAGAAGAAGTTCGACGTACCGATCGTCAACATGAACTGCTTGACAGATCCCATCGCCACTGATCCCACGATACATTGTAAAAGAGAGAGATTGAACTATAAAATCCTCTCGTTTGTTCTCTTTATATCTCTTGTTCACTTTTATTGTAATCTAAGTTGTATTCAATGGAAAGAAGTAAAGGAACTTTTGCGGTGAACAAACTGGCGACCACAGTGGGAGCCATCTCTTTCACTGATGAAGAGATTGTGGCGCAATCGGACGTCGACATGATCGGATCCGAAGTAGACACACTGGTCATTGAAATCGACCAACAGAAGTATGAGGAGTTCCTCTCCTCCGGATCAGGTGACTTGGATGAGACACGGCACTATCGACGCATGTACTCCAATGCCCGAGTGACGGGTAGAAAGGAATCCACCGAGAAACGGGGATCCTTGGAGACTGCGACTATAGGGCCGGAGTTCACACGAGAAATCCTAGCCGAGGATGAGCTTCCGACTGCCGAAGAAGACCCGGGGACTGGATTGACCAGGACTCAACTCCGGAACAGGAACCGGAGAGCGAGGCATAGAGCCCTCAAAGCCCGCCTTGGACGCGGAGCTAATACCAGAGGACGCGAGGCTATGGTCCCTCGCAAACTGGCTCGCGCTACCCGCGAGACCAGTCTCTACCGCGTTAAACGCGAAGATGCAACTTGCCTTAAAAGCAAGGGAAAGCCAGCATGTGATATTCTGCGCGAGGCTATTGCTGAGCTTAGCGAGAGATGCGAAGCCAGCAAGATTTGCACTAGTCGCAAAATATCTGACACTCGCGAGAGACGCGAGTATAAATATTCTGTAAGGCCAGCGTATGATTTTTCACGCGAGGCTGATACTGAGCCAAGCGAGAAACGCGAGGCTACTTGCGAGGAACGCAAGATTTCTGACACTCGCGAGAGACGCGAGTATAAAAATTCTTTAAAGCCAGCGTGTGATTTTTCACGCGAGGCTAATACTGAGCCAAGCGAGAAACGCAAGGCCAGTAATACTTGCGAGAAACGCAAGATTCCTAGTACTCGCGAGGAACACGAAGATGATTGGCAAATTGTTGTCAGTCGAAGAAATCGCGCGAGGCGCGAAGTTATGGCTCATAATAACCACAAGGTTAAGCCAGCGTATAGGAATTTTATTCCGCGCGAGGCTAAGACTATGGAAGAGAAAATTCTGAAAACGCGCCAGGCCAGCGTAAAACGCGAGGCTGGTGTGGATAAACGCGGAGCTACTCTTCAGGCTCGCAATATAAAACGCGAAACTACTTCTAAGCCCCGCAAAGATCAATCCGACTGCAGAATCAGGGTTGATCAGTCAAAGAAGCTTCAGTGGGTTCCTAGACCCTCGCAAAAGTCGGATGGACCTCATGACTCCATAGCTAAAGGCGCTGATCTCAGGGAGTATCTGTCCAAAAAGAGAGGCATAGAGCAACTTCAAACTGAACCTGTTTGTCATTGTCAGCAGCTTATGACAGCAGTGTCTGCCGTGATGGACAACTGTGGCTGCAGCAAAAGTAGGGTATCTGTGTTTGACCGATTAACCGAGTCAGACAAGAACCCTACTAAGAAACCAAAGACTGCTTCCTTAAGACACTGGAGAGCTGTAACTTCCAACATGGTCGGAAAAGGGAAGAAAATTGTGGAGACGGATGATGATTTGGAATCGAGTGATGAAGAACCTCCTCATAACACTCGACTTAAATCAGGAGCCGTCCCGTCTCGAAATTTTAAGAGGCTTGCAAAGGGTCATTACGACGAAGACAGCGATAATTCAGCCATAGCCTCACCTCTTTCCTCCGCATCATCTCGACTACAGAAGTCAGCATCGCACATGGCAGATAAATCTGATGATATCAATCAGAGATTTGAAACTCAAGAAAGAATGATTCGAGAGGAACAGAAAACGATTGAAGACCTTAAGATGCTACTTTTAAAAGTTGTTGAGGATAATGCCAAAAAGGGCAGGGAGACTCCAAATGAAGAAGAACATGAGGAGAAAGCCCACTCAACGCATGATGAGGAGGATAAGTTCTCTTTTCATAATCCGAATGATGAAAAAATAGAAAAGCTACAAAATCAACTCGAATCTCTCATGCATAAAAAGGAGTTGAAGGAGTCAGGAGTCTCTAGACCGTATCCACCAGATTGGGACATGGTGCCCTATCCTCCAAAGTATAAGCCGCTCAAATTAGAGTTATATGACGGGAAGGGATCACCCAGTCAGCACATCTATTACTTCTTGTCCCAAGCTGGACATTTGATGGGTAATGACCCCATCATGACCAAGATATTCACAAGTACCTTGCGAGGGCCTGCTTTTACTTGGTTCATGCAGCTGCCCTCAGGTACTATTAATACCTAGTTAGATGTAGAGAAGTTATTTCTCTCACGTTTCTTCCAGGATGATACCGAGATTACGGTTCATTCCCTCCTTGCAACTAGACAAGGGGAACAAGAAACGGTAAAAGAATTTATAGAAAGGTTCCGAGAGAAGTCCGTGCATTGCAAACACGGAATGGTCTAGGAAACTCTTGTCGAAACTTGTCGACACAATCTTAAGACCAACGTACTCCTAAAAATGGGGGCCGTAGAGTCTAAGACATGGAGGGATCTTCTCAAATAAGGTGAGCAAGCTGAAGACTTAATTCGTCGAGTTGAAGAATCCCGTGGATCGAGAAGTACTGGGGGGTAGCAAGTCATATACCCAAGATAACAGCAATAAGAATAAAGGGAAAGCAGTAATGACATCAGAAGTTGCTCCTCAGAAATTCAGCCCTCCACCAAAGCCAAAGCCCCAAAGTCAGCAAGGCTCAAGGCAAAATAGACCGCAGCAGGAAAGAAATTATACTTTCAAGGCGGAACAGACGCCCATCCTCTTTCACTTGCTCCAAAAGAAGGGAATGCTAAAACTTCCGGAGAACAAAAAGCCAGAAGACGCTGGCAAGACAAAAGATCCTAACTACTGTCTTTATCACCGGAATATTGGGCACCCTACCAGGGATTGTTTTCCCCTTAAGAACATAATCCAAGTACTAATAGAAGCTGGAGTTCTGACGCTTAAGGAAGAGCAGAAGAAGGTCACTGCCAATATGACAACCATAGTGGTTGGGACCCACGAGTTCCCCGCAGGAGTGACCCCAATCCCAAAGGGTAAGATGGTCATGAAGAATCTTGACCCTCATAACAAAGCCCAGGAAGGACTTGTACCTGTGACGACCCAGAAGGGGGAAGTCATGTGGGTTCATCCCGATTTGCTAGAGGATGAATAGTGGACTACTACAGGGAGTCAACGGAAAAGTCGGACTATTAATACCATTTCTGCTGATATAAAAGAAGAATATATAGTTTCGGGAGCCTTCACAGATTCTGAAAGAGAACCCGAAACTTTGGCCACCCATCAAGATGGGGCAGGCCCTTCCGGTACCCGATCCGGGAAGACATATCTTAGGGATTACACTAGAGTGGACCCAAAAGATGTCTATGCGGAACATGCGAAAACCTCAAACCAGAAAGGGCTTCGTTTTCAAAAGAAACCTGTCAGCGATGAAGGAGATAAAGAGCCCACCTTCAAGTTTGATATAATCACTCAGCTGGCCAACATTCCAGCACAAGTGACGCTTTATGAATTGCTGAGATTGTCAAAATCAATACGTGAAGCGTTAAGAGAGGCTTTGGCAGACTCTTAGTCATTCTTAGCTCAAATAGTCGAGCCGGCCAATGAAGGGCAGGACTCTTGCCCCCACTGTCATCAAGTGAGGAGGCAGGTCCCACAGATTATCTTCTCTCCAGAAGACATGCATGTGAGGAATATAAAACACAACAGGCCTTTATATTTCACCGGATATGTCGGATCCACGAAAGTGGACCGAATTCAGATTGATCCGGGTTCTGCACTAAGTGTCGTGCCCAGAAGGTTGATGCAGCTGTTAGGAATCTCCCTCCATCGCCTGACACTAACCAACACAATGATATACGGGTTCAACGCCAATAATAGCCGTCCCCTCGGAAAAATCTGACTCCGATGTCAAATTGGGGATTTAAGGACAGAGGCTACATGCTACGTCATCGATGCAGACACCTCCTACAACATTTTGTTGGGGCGGCCGTGGATCCATGCTCACATGATAGTCCCGTCGACCCTCCACCAATGCATGAAATATTGCGATGAGGAAGGAGAGGTCCGGACGCTAATTGCTGATAAGCAACCATTCAAAGGATTGGAGAATTATTTCACAGATGCTGCACTCTATAAACCAGCCCATGAAGTCTCCAATGACGATCATGGGAAGCCTCCAAAGCCCGAGGACAGTGGCAACGAAGCCGACACTGAGTACGAGCTTCCTAGAGAAGATGATGGGGGTGATTACGAAATCAACCCTCACCTAGATCTTAGTTTAAGTCTTGATAATATAGTGGATGTAATAGAAAGTGGGTTATTAATGAAGATATAAAGTTAGTCTACGAGCATGCTGTAACTACTGAGTCTGAACCCTCTTGTACTTCCACTGAAGTGGATGGCCTATCCGAACTTGAAGTTCTGGCGGCATATCATTTTCCACTTAGGTCATCCCTCCTCTCCCAGTCTAAAATAGCTGAGGAAAAAAGTCACTACTTCGAAGTGCCTCCTCGGAGAGGATCCCAAAGGCCGATTATGTTCGGTACGGTAATTACGTCACCCCGGCGAAAGCAAAGCAGCGAAAGTGATGAACAAACATCACCACAATTTCATCTGTATGAGCAAAAATCCCGACAGATGATGGAGAAGATGGGCTATAATTTTACACAGAAGCCGGGATTGAACTTCGGGAAGGGGCGACGGAATCTTATACCCTCGTTCAGACCGAGAGGAAAGAGCCCCGATTATTATCAAAAGACTCGCAGGGGGTTGGGTTATGTATCCACTCCACCCTCATCGCCGCCCAAAGATGAAGAGAGTTCTTCGGCCAAGAAAGATACATCTTCACCGAATCATGACTCGGATATAAGTACCGGCGTCTGGTTTCAATCCTTGACAGCCAATATGGTTTCAGCCGCACCAGAAAGCGACGAGAAACCAATTGATGCTCAAGACGATTCCTGGGCTAAGCATATGGACACTCTTTGGGATGTTCGCTTTGAGCAGCGTGATCCGCCCACCGAAGACAAGTTGGTACAAGTCAACATGGGGACGGATGAAAATCCTAAGCCCATCTTTATAAGCGACACGCTAACTCCATTGGAAAAGGAGGAACTTATATCTCTCATCAAAGAGTATATAGACGTGTTCGCATGGAGTTATGAAGACATGCTCGGTCTTGACCCTCAAATTGCCACACACCGGTTAAATATAAGAGAAGATGCCAAACCTGTTAAACAGCAACAGAGGCGTTTTCGACCGGAGTTGATGGAGGCAATAGTTGATGAGGTCAATAAACTTATAAAATCCGGGTTTATCCGAAAAGAGCAGCATCTTGACTGGGTGGCGAATATAGTGCCAGTTCGTAAAAAGAACGGCAAGATCCGGATTTGTATCGATTTTCGGGATCTGAATGCTGCATGTCCCAAGGATGAGTTTCCACTTTCCATCACCGACGTGATGATAAACAATACTTGTGGTTATGAGAGAATGTCCTTTATGGATGGCTTCTCAGGATATAACCAGATCAAGATGCACCAGGATGATAAAAAACATACAGCTTTCAGAACACCGCTGGGGGTATACTGCTATACAGTGATGCCATTTGGGCTGAAAAATGCCGGTGCCACTTATCAACGTGCGATGAGCATTATATTCAAAGAACATCTGCGCAAGACAGTAGAGTGCTACGTAGATGACTTGGAGGTCAAAAGTAGAGATAAAGAGGACCACCTTCAAGACTTAAGAATGGTCTTCAATCTCATGAGGAAACATCATTTAAAGATGAATCCCACTAAGTCATTTATGGGGGTATCGAGTGGGAAGTTCCTTGGATTTATAATAACTTCAAAAGGAATTTTCCTCGACCCTGAGAAGGTAAAAGCAATTAGCGAGATGCCGCTTCCCTGCAATCTTAAAGAGTTGAGGGGGTTACAAGGAAAGCTCGCTTATATTCGACGCTTCATTTCCAACCTATCGGGACGTTGCCAGCCATTTTCTCGACTTATGAAGAAGTGGGTTTCTTTTGTATGGGATGAGGTATGTCAACGGGCCTTTGATGACCTTAAAGAATACCTCACCAAACCTCCCGTTTTTATGGCGCCGGTCCCTGGACAGCCCTTCTTTATATATGTAAGGGCCATGGATAATGACTTAGGAGCATTACTTGGTCAATATAATGAGCACGGCCATGATCATGCCCTCTATTATCTAAGCAGGACAATGATTGGGGCCGAACAACGGTATACCCCGATTGAAAAGGAATGTTTAGCCATAGTGTTTGCTATTCAGAAAATGCGACACTATCTTTCTGGGCAGACAATTCATGTCATATCCCGGGTTAATCCCCTGAAAATTCTGATGACGAAGCATGGGTCCTTAAATGGCCGATTGGCAAAATGGGCATTACTACTGTCACCCTATGATATACACTTCGTTCATAAAAAAGCAACGAAGGGATAGGCAATTGCTGATTTTCTTGCAGACCACCCGATTTGGTCTAATACTAAACAGACGTCAGAGGCCAACACGGTCAGCAGGGAGCAACCTTAGTAAATGTTCTTTGATGGTGCTGCCAGACGATCCGCTGCTAGAGTGGGGGTTGTGCTTATCTCCCCACATAAACATGTACTTCCTAACGGTTACTCATTAACAGAACCGTGCACAAATAATATCGCGGAATATAACGCGCTCATTATCGGCCTGAAGATGGCTCTACAACTGGGGGTGAGCTATCTAGAGGCATATGGAGACTCTAAACTCATCGTCAATTAGATGACGGGTGAGTATGAATTCAGACATGAAGCCCTCATCCCCTATTATCAGCTAGCCATTGAACTAGCTGGCTATTTTGAGCAATTCTATATCTCTCATATATCTCGAAATGAGAATGTGTATACCGACGCTCTTGCCTCGTTAGCAGCAACATTGGCGATCCCGCCAGGAGAGGCTAAAAGTATCACCATTGGAAGCAAAGAGCTCCTCCATTCAGATATTATTCTTCAAAATAAAGAAGTATGCCAAGCAGGCCTAACCTTGGAACCCCGTGATTGGCGATTTCCATTTGTGGATTATGCTTTACATGGGATACTACCAGAAGATCCTAAGGAAGCCACCTCGATAAAGAGAAAGGCCCAAAGATTTTATTATGACCATAAACTTCAGACTTTATATAGAAAGTCAAGAGATGGTCTGCTGCTACGCTGTATATCAAAAGTAGAAGCAGAAGAAGTGCTGAGAGAAATACACGATGGAGTATGTGGAGCTCATCAGCCCGGTCCAAAACTCGGAGACCGTATAAGAAGGCTGGGATACTACTGGCCGAACATGATCTCGGAAGCAATGGCATACGCTAAACGATGCCATGCGTGTCAGATACATGCTAATTTTATTCATCAACCCCAAGAATATTTGCACAATACCGTTGCAAGTTGGCCATTTGAAGCATGGGGGATGGATATTGTGGGGCCTATAACTCCCCCGTCATCCAGAGGACATCGGTTTATTCTTGCAATAACCGATTATTTTTCAAAATTAGCCGAAGTTGTGCCCATGAAAGAGGTGAAGACGGCAGATGTGATCAAGTTCATCAAGCATCACGTCATTTACCGCTTCGGCATCCCTTGACGGATTATTCATGATAATGGTCCACAATTCATCAGTCAGGAATTCTCCAGATTCTGCAATAAGTTCAGAATCAAAGATATCGCTTCAACGCCATATAACCCTGCAGCTAATAGGTTGGCCGAAGCTTTCAACAAGACGATTATTAAACTCCTTCGGAAGTTCGTCTCTTCTAATAAACGAGATTGGGATGAAATGCTAGGAGAGTGCCTGTGGGCTTATCGCACCACTGTTCGCACCCCTACAAAAACTACTCCATTCTCTTTGGTCTATGGGAGCGAGGCCGTCTTACCTCTCGAAGTCCAGATTCCTTCATTAAGAGTGGCTTTAGCCACAAAGATGACGCAGAAGAACGCTATCATCAAAGATTGAAAGAATTAGAGGCGCTGAATGAAAAGTGTCTTTGGGCTCAACAACAAATTGAGTTGTATCAAGCCTGAATTTCTCAAACGTTCAATAAGAACGTTAAACCAAGGACATTTAAATAAGGAGACTTGATTCTGACTGTTAAAAGGCCAATGGTTCTAACTCACAAGACAAAGGGTAAATTTGAGCCCAAGTGGGAAGGACCGTTCATTGTGGAGACAGTCTACTCCAGTGGAGCTTATCGCTTGATGAATCAAAACGGCGATAGGATGATGATGCCGATCGATGGAAATTTCTGAAGAAATACTATGCTTGATATCTCTGGAAGTATAAACCTCCAATTTATCCAAGTTACGCAGATGAGCACTTAGATTTCTTCTATTTTGTAGTTTGGCGCCTCTGACCTAAACCTGGTGAGTTTGGTTCTCAAGTTTGAACCACCATCAGTCTTTTCTTAGGCATGCGCAGTTTGGCACCTCTGACCTAAACCTGGTGAGTTTGGTTCTCAAGTTTGAACCACCATCAGTCTTTTCTTAGGCATGCGCAGTTTGGCGCCTCTGACCTAAACCTGGTGAGTTTGGTTCTCAAGTTTGAACCACCATCAGTCTTTTCTTAGGCATGCGCAGTTTGGCGCCTCTGACCTAAACCTGGTGAGTTTGGTTCTCAAGTTTGAACCACCATCAGTCTTTTCTTAGGCATGCGCAGTTTGGCGCCTCTGACCTAAACCTGGTGTTTGGTATGCCCAGTTCAAGTTACGCGAGAGAGCCTTGAACCGCCTCCAGTTTGGTTCTCAAGTTTGAACCACCATCAGTCTTTTCTTGAGCATGCGCAGTTTGGCGCCTCTGATCCAAACCTGGTGTACTTAGTTCTCAAGTTTGAACAGCCTCCAATATTTCTTTTAGGCATGTGCAATTAAGCGTCTCTGATCTAAAAGGCATAAAATTACCCGGTGCCAACTAGGCAATGGGAAGAGAACCAGTTTCTCGCCAACCCCTTCATACTGGGGGTAAAAAGTATGAATTACCCAACACCGATAAGGTAAAGGGGAGAGGAAAAGTTTGGCATTTAAGCCCAAACGAAATCCTCGACAACTCACCATGTTGGGGGGAATAACATGACTAGCTCAACTCAAACGGTAGTTGGTAAAGGCTAATCAAATCCGTTGATAGCTGGGGGTTTGCTGAAAATCCCATAAACCCTGTCATGTTAAATTCTTATCTCTGACAAGTATGATTCAAAAAATTGTGCATAAATGATGCCTGAGAGATAAATCATTTTGACGACAAGTTATTTATTAGGCAAGCAAATCTGTTTTGAAGCTGACAAATAAAAGAGTCAAAAGGGTCATCTTTATTAAAAAGGTGAAAGGAAAAAAAAAAAAAAGAATCTCAAGAGAACCGTCGAAAGGTTATTTCGCCCCTATTTGTGGAAGTTCTTACTACATGAGAGGTCTATGGGTCTCCAAGGAGTTTCAATTTATTCATTGTCTCGTCCAAATTGTTACGATGAGATGACTCCACGGTGTGTTGAGCCTGTCTACGTAGTTCATCGTCGTTTATCGCAAGTTGTTGCTAACGAGACTCTTCAATGGCACGATTCCTGGCCGCCTCCTCCTGCTGGACCTGTTCCTGTTGGAGAAGCAACATTTCCCGCTTCTTGACAGACTCCCCTAATCGGAGTTCATTTTCTATCAAGATGGCCCGAGCCCTGGCGATGGTCTCCTGGGCCCTAGAGATGGCAGCTTGACTATCCCCAATTTCAGAGTTCACCCTCCTCAGATCTCCGAGAATGGATTCCCGGCTGGCTTCGAGCTCTGTCAGCTCCTGAGACCATCTCTCTTCCTGCTGCCTTAAAGCATTTCTATGCGATATAGATTCCGCTCGGAGCCGCGCCAGTTCTATCTCAGTGATCGCCTCCACATCCGCCTGCCGGAGTGTGTGTAGCGTGGTCACCTGCTCTTCTAAGGCTGCAAGGCAGGCCCGGTAGGGAGCTGCTCGATCTTGTCCACCAACTTCTTCAATATTCCCTAGATAGCGGAGTAACAGTGGACGTGCAAAGTTGAACAAATCGTCTCGACACACCTCCTTAGCAAACACATAAAATCTATGACAGTGAAGTTGAAAAGTTCTTCAAGAGGATTTACAGTGTTGGTAGGCAAAGCAGGTAACGCCAAGGAAGATGTCGCAGGCAAGGAGGCAATAGCTACCGGAGTTGGAGAAGAAAAAGCCCGTCCCTGCATCAAACTCACGATATGGGGAACCAGTAGAGCCAGTGCAGATCTGGAAGAGCTGGAGACCCCAGGGGAAACACCACCAGTATCAATCACTTGGGTACTCCCGCCGGCAAGAGTAGAAGACGGAATAACTTCGCCCGAAGCTCCTTCGGTAGGAGAAGCATCTTCGAACGAGAATTTCAAATTCTCCTCCTCTCCTGCTTGAAGGCTTGAAGTCGGAAGAGTTGCAGGTATCTCAGCAGCCACGACAACAGACGACGTTAAAATCGCTGACTGAGAAGGCACGCCAACGACCATGGAAAATGTCTCAGTGGAGCAAACTGGTGTTGGAGATGGCATACTAGGAGACGGTGTGGCCTCCTTAGCAGCAGCTGCGATAATGACTTCTGTTCTCTCATCGCTCCCCAGTTCATCAATCGGGAGAATTGAAGAGGGAACAGAAGCGGGAGCCGGCGTGGAATAATCAGCCGCAAACTCGCCAGCAGAGCTACCCACACCACCAACGGAGCCGGAATGGTCCATCCTATCGTCAGACTCTACCTGGATAGTCGAATGTATCGGCGAAAGGAGTTGACCACCTGCATTTCAAGAAACAAGAAAAGTGGTATTACGGTAAAATAATAGCGAGTAAAAGATAAAATGCTAAGAGCCATACCAGGCGATACAAGTCTAGTTGTCGGACTTGAAGGGAGAGCCATTGTCGTTTCCAACAATATACCCGTCTCGCTACCCGTTGGTTGCGCCACAGGTTCTGCAACAGGCTCTATGGCCGAAGGAGCAGAAACCTCAACGACACTTGGAGATTTAGCAGGTTTATCCTCCCTTGCCGACGCTGGGGGTAGAACTGAAGCCAATAAGTCTGAAGCAAGTTTGACAGCCACTTCTTGGGGGGCTATCAAAGTTTCCTGAGCCAATTTCTGCTTCTTACCGGGCCTTTTCTTTAAGGTACCGCGGCGTTTGGGAGTTGGACTCCAGGGACGAATGACAACAGATTGGGAAGCTCCTCCAGCACCAGTATTGTCATCGTCATCACCGGCGTCATCATCGTCAGACTCTCTGGCGTCTGAAGGCTCAGCCGCGGCGCCAAGGAATTCTTCCATCCCTTTTATTCTCACCCTCGAAGCACCTTGGCGGTTAATGTAGAAGGCCTCGATCTCCTTGCAACAACTACAGTTGGAAGAGAAGCCGGGTACGTCAGCATTCGCAATGTGGAACCAGGTGCAAAAGCAGAGTGTTGTGGCCAATTCTGGCATTTTCTGGGGAAGGGAGAATTCAGCTTCAGTTCCACCAGCTGCAAAGTGAAACCATCCGCGGGCTCCCTCATACAAACTCCCCTCATAGGCAAGATTTTTATTTGGATTACCCACATAAAGTTGGGAATATCCAAACCGGCGAGCAAAGCGACTTGGAGGTACGGCTCAATCAGACACCTGACATCTGGCCGATATACCAAGTGCTCAGGTCGGATGTTGAGGAGCCACCAGAACGCTCCCGTAGATAGAGCAGTAAAATTATCTGCTCCTGCAGCATCTTTCAGTCTCAATCCATATCCTCCGCTGGGAAAGTCAGGAAAACACCGGAAGATCTCGTAATTCTGAAAGCTACGAAGAGTCTTCCGAATTTGAGACATATAATTCTGCTTCTATGAAGAGAGTTCATATAGCTCTACAAAGAAGCACTTTTCGCCCGAATGACGCTCTGGTGCACTCATCAAAGAAGGACAGTGCAGGATGAGCCACGCCAATAAATAGGTGTAGGGCAGTTCCACCCTAGGGTTCGGAGTTTTCGGCTGGGCAGTCTCCTTCGATTTGCCCTTTCCTTTCCCCTTGACTTTATCAGTGGGGAGGAAATCATGACAGAGTGTTCGCAATCCATGTTGCAGATTGCACACCATAGCAGGAAGGAGTCCAAGGGGTCGGCCATATGCAAGGAGAACCGCTGGATATACCACGGTCATTGCAATTGCTTCCTTGGGCAATGACGGCACGACGCATCTCTTCAGCCACAGCATTAAAAACCCGGCAATGAGACCTCTGTTGGAAACCGGAAACTGGACTTGATAGTGATAGCTCTTGAATGAAGTACCGGGACCGTATCCGTTCTCATTGGAGTCTGTGGTATAATACAGACGGTAATGGCCCCTGGCTACACGTTGGTTAATCTCTGGGATGGGGACAGGAAAATGACCATGGATAGTGGCCGAGCTATCCTTAGAGTTTAAATTGGCAAAGAGATACTCGGCCCATTTCTTATGGCCGATACCGTGATTACGCGCACCTGTCAGGTCAGCGCAAATATAATAATGGCACATCATCTCCCAGTATGTGGCATAGATGCGCTCATCCTTCGCCATCAATATGTTTAACTCCTCGGTGCAAGGGATGTATTCTTCATAGGGGATTTCACCCATGGAAAGCCCGAAAATCTTGAACATATCGTGGAGAGCGAACCCTAGCTCACCCACTGGTGTAAAGAGAGTGAAGTCTCAGGGTTGTACATCTCCAGGAGGCAGTAGAAGTGATAAGCACTCTGGGGGAACCCGAACTGAACGTTCCTGATGGCTTTGTACAGGCCAATATCCTTTAAGATGGGCTCGTGGGAATCCAACATATACTGAATAAGGCGGGCCCACCACATATTGTTAGAGGAGTAGACCCAGCCAGGCATTCTGAAGTCACTAGCCGGGTACTGACCATCTCTTGCTAGGAACTCAGTTAGGAAAGTTCGCGCACGAGAGGGGACTTCTCCTACTGGGAGCTCCTTGCCAAATCGGCATGGAAGCAAACCAGTAATGCATTTGGGGGCACCATCCTGATAGGGGCCTTGTGCACCAAATTTGCCTGTCGGGACGCCATCTTACTCCTGAGTTAGTCCCCACTTTAATTCTCGAGGCATAGCCAGCCTCTGAAGATAAACCAGAGGATAGCCATGACTCATTCTGGGCAGAACATTAAAGGTTCGCCCGAATTATAAAGGCATTCGCGCTCCTCTTCAAAGAGGATCTCATCTGATTGATCCATTTGGTCTTCAAAGAGGAATGCGGGCTTCTCCATCGCCTCTCTGTTCACGTTTTCAAAAGCCGCATCAGTTATGATCTCCCTCGCAGTGGTGGGATGATATTTGATTAACTTCTCCTTGCGGTTCTTCGGGTCTGGCTTGTACGAGGGCAGGATGGTAGTGAAATGGAATTGGCCTGAAAGATCAGAGCCTCCAGCGAAGCCAAAGTAGTTCCTGTGAGCAAAGGGTTCCATCGAATACCCTACTGCACAAAAAAGCACCAGAGTTAGAGAAGTTTCTATAAAGCAGAAAATTTCTCTAAGTGTGGACGCGCGAAGCTAAAAATTAGAACGCGTTTAGCTAAAAATAGCGTCGCGCGAAGCTAAAGATTAGATTGCGCAGAAGTTAAAAGAGTCTAGCGTTTCTACGCGATTGCTTATCAAAATAGCCTCGCGTTTCAACGCGACTGCTGCTTAAAATAGCCTCGCGTTTCAACGCGACTGCTGCTTAAAATAGCCTCGCGTTTCAACGCAACTGCTGCTTAAAATAGTCTCGCGTTTCAACGCGACTGCTGCTTAAAATAGCCTCGCATTTCAGAGTCTCGCGCCTCAGCGTGACTGCTATTCCGAATAGCCCCGCGCTTCAAAACGCGAGGATGACGCGATAACTTCGCGTGAGAAGAAAGCCAGAGGCTTTTCTTCTTCTCCAAGCCATACGGTCGGAGTACGACGATCTCGCCGATGAAAGAGATGATTAACCGGTTAAAATCAAACCAAATCACTCAAAAATGTTCTAAAGAGTCTCGAGAGAGAGATCCTTACCCCCAATGGGACAAATGTGGGTCGGCGCGTCGCCGCCATGGCCGCTGCCACCACTGCTCGCGCCAACCGCCGATGACGAAGCCGCGCGGGAAGTAGCACGAGTCTTGGGCGCCATTTCTCAGAAAAGTCAAGGAAAATTGACGGGGAATTGGGAGAAAATCGGTCGGAGAACGCTCGGATCGCCTGAGCTCTGATCGCTTGAATATCTAGGGTTTCTGAAAAATTCTCAAGTGAAGTGAGAGGAAAAGGAATAGAGATTTCATTTAAATGAGGGAAACCGCCTCTTGAAATTCGGCGCGAGTTTCGGAGAAGAAAACTGACCAGTTACTCTCCAAAACACAGAGTTATTAACCTCGCGTAATGATGGAAAAGGCGAAGCTATTAACTCCGCGCTACTCTGCGCAACTCTGCGAAACGCGAAGATAACTTGGTGCTTCAGCCTCGCGTTCCTATGAAGAACTTGGATTTTTTTTGGCCAAGTAAGAGGATCCTTACTCGATCATATCGGTATTAATGATCTAAGTTACGCAGAAGAGTCTTAGATTATTTTACCAGAATTATTAACCATCTATTTGTTGAGCAAGCAAAATTATTGAAGCCAACAGATAGAGAGGAAAATAATTTGCCTTTATTGATAAAAGAAGAAATTACAAAGAGGGAGTTATAGCTCTCCCAAAATCTTCTACATATTCATCGACTCATCAATAACTCAACGGTGAGATTTCTTTATGGGGTGTTGAAGCTCAGTTCCCTGGTTCACATACAAGAGATCTCCTCTGTAAGTGTCAATTTGGATCTGTAATCTGAAATGAAGCACGAGAGGAAAGAGGAGTGCTGCAAGCCCTTAAATGATCATCTCTATCTCTTTGAAAAGCAACAGAGATTGTCATCTAATAGAAATAATCCTCAATAAAACTTAATGGGCTGCCGCAGAGTTCTTGTAACTCCTTCAAAAGGAGCCAGAGCTTGAAACCTGCAACTATGTTGTAAAGCATATGCTTATGGCTTCCTTAGAGTTACTTTCGTTGATGAAGATTGATGCATAACCTGCTTTTGAAGATATATCAGGGAGAAGCTACATCCCAAGTCATCAGATTGAACCCGGTTCACTGCAAAAGAAGAACCAGGAGTTCGACAAAACTTGGAAAATCTTTTAAGTATAAAAACGCGGAGCTAAACTAACTCCGCGTGCAGTTGAAGAAATAACCTCACGCGTCAAACGCAGAGGATGACGCGATAACTTCGCGTAAAGGAGGGACAGAGTTTCTCTATGTTGTTTCCTTCTCTTTCTAAAGCGACTGCTAATCAAAGATAGCCTCGCAGATTCATCGCGACTGCTAATCAAAGATAGCCTCGCAGATTCATCGCAATTGCTAATCAAAGATAGCCTCGCAGATTCATCGCGACTGCTAATCAAAGATAGCCTCGCAAATTCATCGCGACTGCTAGTCAGATAAGCCCCACGTTTCAAGCACAGGGATGACGCGATAACTTCGCGTAGAGAAATAACAGAGTTCCTCTCTGCCTTCTCCTTCTTCTTCAAGCCTTACGGCCGGAGAACGACGGTCTCGCCGACAAAATAAACAATTGGCTAGATTAAACCGAGTCAAAACAGCTCAGAATGGTTCTTAGAAGACCAAGAGTTGAGGTTTTCACCTTCGGAAGACGCTGCATTGACTGGTTCGCCACTGCGTTTACTGCCATGGCCACTGCCATTAACGCCGGCCGCTGTGCACGAAGCCGTACTCTTCCGGAACGACATCCTAATGGTGAAAATTCATGAAGAATTAAGCATGGATCAATTGAAGATCGCTCGTTGACATTTCCCACTCAGCTGCAGGAGTTGAGAACTCTTCAAGCTCTCAGAAATTCTTCAGGGGAAGTGAAGAAGAAGACGACCAGGGGGCTCTATTTAAACAAAATTTTCCGTCGCTTGGTATTCGGCGTAGAAATTCAGGGTAATTAATGACATAATTACTCATTTCACTGAAGACGAAGTGAAGCTGATTTGCTCCGCGTAGGCGAGCATAACGCGAGATAGACTTGGTATTCTAACTCCGCGTTTCAGTTTAAGTATCCAAAGTATTTCAAAATTTGCTAAGTTCTAAGCCATTTTGAAAACTTTGGAGGGGGTTCTGTTGGCAGTGAAAATTTCTAAGTAAATAGGATTTTCCACAACAGAACGCGGAGCTAATTCAGTAGCTCCGCGTCTGGGTACTTTTAGCCTCGCGTTTGAGAAAACGCGGAGATAATCAATAGCTCCGCGTTAGCTTCGCATTTTTGGTTATTTAGTTCCGCGTTTGATATGATTAAAGCTCCGTGTGAGCAGATAACCAGAATCTCAAATTGATTAAGATTATGATTTGGGTTTATCCAAATACCAAATCAAATCCAATCAGAATTTTAAATCAAGAGATTTAAATCAAAATTAAGATATTTGATTGGAATCCTTGATGAGAGCAAATTCTATTTAGATAGAAACTCTCAAATCTTCCTGGGGGCTATAAATACCTTCCTGGTGAAACCCTAGGGGATCTTTTGGATCTTTTGGAAGTTTTGGTAAAGTTCGAGTTACGCGTGAGAGCCTTGAACCAATCAAAACCAGAGATCAGAGGTCTCCTTCTTCCTTCGGCAAATCTTCTTCCTGATCCCTTTGGCAATTCAAGTACGTGAGAGAGTCTTGAAGCCTTTTTGGTGATCATCTTCTTCTTAGAGAATTCAAGTTACGCACAGAGTCTTGGATTCGTGAAGAGCAGAGATCAAGAAGATCGTCTATAATCGGCCGATTTCTTCAAGAGAGAAGAAGTTCGACGTACCGATCGTTAACAGGAACTGCTTGACAGATCTCATCGCCACTGATCCCACGATACATTGTAAAAGAGAGAGATTGAACTATAAAATCCTCTCGTTTGTTCTCTTTATATCTCTTGTTCACTTTCATTGTAATCTAAGTTGTATTCAATGGAAGGAAGCAAAAGAACTTTTGCGGCGAACATGAAGAGTCTGAGCTTAGAACTATAGTGGAAATAGTAGCGCGACGCAAGAAACTACAACGATAATATTGGAAAGAATGCTACAGTCCAAAGAACAAGAAAGAACTGGGATGGTGTCATATTTTCGAAAATTGCAGCCATCAGTATTTTTCGGAACAGAAGGACCACTAAAAGCTTAGCAGTGGATTGTGGATATGGAGAATCTTCTGAAGGCAGCAAGGATTCCAAAGGAGAATCGTGTTGAAGTAGTATGCATTCAGTTGGCTGACATAGCTAGAACATGGTGGCTTGCTGAAGAAGTAAAACACTAGGAATCCTTAACTTGGGACAAATTTGTAGAGGCATTTCTTGCCAGATTTTTCCACTTATCAGCGAGACAAGAAATGAGGAAGAAATTTCTAGGATTGCAATAAGGAGATCGAACTCTGGATGCATATGCCGCAGAATTTGTGAGGCTGAGCCGATTTGCCCCAACCCTGGTAGCTGATGAGGAGGAAAAGGCACACTTGTTCTAGCAAGAGCTGAGGTCTCATCTGAGGGAGCACTTAGCAGGACATAACTATAAGACTTATTCAAAAGTGTTTGAAGCGGCATGTCGTTTGGAACAAGTATTCGAGGAGAATAGGTCAGTGGAATTTAAAAGGTTGTTTGGGCAAGGAACAAGTTCATCGACCAAGAAATTCGGTGGTCCGCCAACAAAGAGACAGATGATGATGCCTAATCGAAATTCAGTAATATGCAACTATTGTCATATACCAGGGCATACCCAGAACACGTGTAGAAGAGCTCAAGAGTGGTGCCTGGCATGCGGATTCGCTAGTCATCAATTGAGAGATTGCCCAAAGGCCCAACAATCAACAACAACCAAGATCCCGTTTCAAGCAACAACCAGACCAATAACAACGTTAGCTCAGAGAGTTCCAAGACCAGGCCAGAAAGAACCCTGGGAGAACCGACGACAAACCTATGTTAGGGCCCAAGAAGGAGCAGGACGGAGGCAAGTGCAAGTTAGACTAATGAATGCAGAAGAAGTTCAAACTACTGGAGGAGTCGTGGCAGGTATGATCTTGGTTAACAATAGACCGACAACTGTTTTATTTGATTCTGGAGCATCACACAGTTTCATCACTAGCATGTTTGTTTCCCGTAATTTTATTGATTTCACTATCTTACCTGCGGGGTGGAATATTAAGACCGGGAACGGTAGTATCATGACTAATAAAGAGTGTAAACTATGTCCATTAGTAATTGATGGTAAGAAATTTTATGCCAATTTACTAGTTATTGGTGGAGGAGAATATGATGTTATCATAGGCATGGATTGGCTGAGCACCTTCTATGCAGTGATAGACTGTAGGAGAAGGAGAGTAGTATTCCAGATTCCTGACTGTCCAGAGTTTGAATTTGTCAGTGAAAACCAATCCCTAAAACCAGCTGAATCTAAGGTGTTTCAAAAGGGAGGAGTTTTGGAAGCTATGGAAATAGGAGAAAGAATGATCCCAGTAGTATCAGAATTCTTGGATTTTTTTCTTGAAGAGATACCTGGACTACCACCAGTAAGGATAGTAGAATTTACTATTGATATTATCCCTGGAGCTGAACCAGTTTGTAAGTCACCTTATCGAATGGGGATTGCAGAACTAGAAGAAGTCAAGAAGCAAGTGGGCGAGTTAATGAAATTGGGTTTTATAAGACCCAGTGTGTCACCTTGGGGAGCTCCAGTACTATTAGTAGGAAAGAAGGACGGGAGTAAAAGGTTATGTATAGACTACAGAGATTTGAATGCAGTAACAATTAAGAATAAATATCCATTGCCAAGGATAACTGATCTGTTCGATCAACTTGGAGGAGCGAAGGTATTCTCAAGAATAGATTAAGAGTCCGAACAGAAGACATCCCAAGGACTGCATTTAGAACCAGACATGGTCATTATGAATATTTAGTGATGCCATTTGGGGTAACTAATGCTCCAGCGGTGTTTATGAATTTGATGAACCATGTTTTTACTCAGTATTTGGACAAATTTGTGGTGGTGTTTATTGATGATATATTGATCTACTTTACGAATAGAGAAGAGCACGTTAAACATTTGAGGATAATATTACAAACTTTAAGGGAACAAAGGCTATACGGAAAATTGAGCAAATGTGAATTTTGGTTGAATAAAATTTCTTTCTTGGGTCATATAATATCTGAAGATGGTGTATCAGCAGATCCTAAAAAGATAGAGGCTGTAATGGATTGGCCTGTACCAAAATCAGTATCAGAAGTTCGCAGTTTTCTGGGGATGGCTGGATATTACAGGCGGTTTGTACAAGATTTTGCAAAAATTGCGTCTCCTTTAACTAAGTTGACACGAAAGGGAATCGAATATGTCTGGACAGAAGGATGATATAAGGCATTTGAAGAATTGAAACTAAGACTGACAACATCACTTGTGTTAGCAATTCCAGATAACACTGGAGGAATGAAAATCTATAGTGATGCTTCAAAACTAGCACTGGGATGCGTGTTGACTCAGCATGGAAGAGTGATTGAGTTTGCATCAAGACAATTAAACCTCATGAAAGAAATTATCCCACTCATGACTTGGAACTAGCATCAATAATTCATGCTTTGAAAATTTGGAGACATTACTTACTAGGACAAAGGGTGGAAGTGTACACTGATCATAAAAGTTTGAAATATATTTTCACTCAAAAGGAACTAAATATGAGACAGAGACGATGGTTAGAGTTAGTAGCAGATTATGACTTGAAAATTAAATATCATCCAGGAAGGATCAATATAGTGCCAGATGCTCTGAGTAGAAGACCTGCAATAGAAAGATTGACTCAACAAAAGGAATTGTTGGCAGAAATACAAAGGATGGAATTGGAAATAATTCTACCAGGAATGATAGCACAACTTATGGAAATGCGACTACAGTCACCATTGATAGAGCAGATCAAGCAAGCCCAAGTCGATGATGAAAGCTTCCAAAGGTTAAAGAGCAAAATTGAGACAGGTAAGAGGCCTGAGATGAAGATACACTCAGATGAGACTATTAGATTCAGGGAGAGGTTATGGGTGCCCAAGGGAGAGACAAGGAAGAGAGTTTTAGAAGAAGCTCATAAATCAGTATATTCCATTCATCCTGGAGGCAATAAGATGTACAAGGATATGAAGAGGTACTTCTGGTGGCCGGGCATGAAGAAAGAAATTGCAAGACATATATCCATGTGTTCTACTTGCCAACAAGTGAAGGTCGAACATCAGAAAATAGCTGGATTACTTCAACCCTTAACAATTTCAGAATGGAAGTGGGAACAAATATCAATGGATTTTGTTATAGGATTACCAAGGAGCACCAAAGGTAATAATGCGATTTGGGTGGTAGTGGACCGACTGACCAAGTCAGCTCATTTCATCCCATTTAGGGTTGGTCAATCAACAGAAGCATTAGCAAAAAGATTCATGCAGGAAGTGGTGAGGTTACATGGAGTTCCATTTAGAATTGTCTCAGATAGAGATACAAGATTTAGATCACAATACTGGAGGAAATTGATGGATAGTTTAGGAACACATTTAGACTTGTCTTCAGCATATCACCCACAAACAGATGGACAATCAGAACGAACTATCCAAATACTTGAAGACATGCTTAGAGCATGTATGCTAGATTTTGGAGGATCTTGGGAAGACCATTTATATATGGCAGAGTTTTCATACAATAATAGCTATCAAGAGAGTATCAAAATGGCACCATTTGAGGCTTTATATGGCAGGAAGTGTAGATCTCCGTTATGTTGGAACGAGCTTGGAAAGCGAAGTATTTTGGGACCTGAATTAATTACTCAAGCAACAGAGCAAGTAAAGGTTATTAGGGAACATTGAAAGCTGCACAAAATAGACAAAAGAAATGGGCAGATCGACGTAGAAAATCATTGGAGTTTGAAATAGGAGATAATGTATTTATCAAGATATCGCTAATGAAAGGAGTGATTAGATTCGGCAAGAAGGGAAAGTTTAGTCCAAGATATATTGGACCATTCGAAATTACATAAAGAATTGGGAATCTTGCATACAAATTATCATTACCTCCTGAGATGGAAACTATTCATGATGTATTCCATGTGTCGCAATTAAGGAAGTGCTTGGGCAACGAACATAAGGCTGTGGACTTGTCCGAGGTGGATCTGAGATCCGATCTAAAGTATGAGAAACAACCTGTAGCAATCATTGATTGACGGGAGAAAATCCTAAAGAACAAAGTGATACCGTTGGTCCTTGTTTCATGGGATGCACGATCACCTGGGGACTCCACTTGGGAACTTGAAGGCGATATCAAAACAAAATACCCGTACCTATTTTCATTATCAGGTATGTAAGTTGAGTCTATTTTTATATGACAACACGTACCTGTATATAATAGTATACTTTTTAAAATTGGAATTTCGAAGACGAAATTCTTTTACTAGGTGGGTAGAATGTAACACCCCAAAACTATCATTACAAATTATCAAGTCAAAAGTTTCTTTTTATAACCCTTCAAATTTAATTTCTAAGGGCACCTCCTTGGCATTTTGTGGTGATGAGTTGTTAGAAGAGAGTGAGAGGTGGCACTCTAGTTGGCATTTGTCATGCATGCAAAAAGCCTTAGGACTAAGCTAGATGACAAGGTGACCAAAATACCCTTAGGTATATATAACCTTATTCTCTCAAAGAGAATTCTTATCAAAAGAACAAAATAAAAATCACTCTTTACCCTTAGTTCTTCTAGTTCGTTGAGTAAAGGAAATAGAAGGGAGGCTTTGCTAAAACAAAGGAGGAGATTAAAGGGAATAGAGACAAGTATCACCTTGTTCTTGTTCTCTCTTTAAATTGTATTTGAATGCAAGTAGCAAGTATGATCTTTCTTGGAAATTATTTGATTTGAATTTTGAGTACATAATTCCTCTTCTTTATGGATAATTCTATCTCATTTCGGATCTGCATACTTAGCCTGAATTACGGATGTTGGTAGTGGAAAATTTCTAAGTAAATAGGATTTTCCACAACAGAATACGCAGCTAGCTTTTCAGCTTCGCGTTTGGCAATTTTTTAGCTTCGCATTTGGTTATTTTTAGCTTCGCGTTTGGCAATTTTTAGCTTCGCGTTTGGTTATTTTCAGCTTCGCGTTTGGTTATTTTCAGCTTCGCGTTTGGCAATTTTTAGCTTCGCGTTTGGTTATTTTCAGATTCGCTTTTGGCTATTTTTAGCTTCGCGTTTGGCAATTTTTAGCTTCGCGTTTGGCTATTTCAGCTTCGCGTTTGGCTATTTCCAGCTTCAAGAGAAACACGGATTTATACACTTGGCATGATTCGCGGATTTATGATAACATGATATGTGAATATCAACATGATACATGAATGCAAGATTATTTATGAGAACAAATTCTAGTATCTTTATTACACGACATGATAACAAATTCTAGTATCTTTATTACACGACATGATAACAAATTCTAGTATCTTTATTACAAGACATGATAACAAGTTCTAGTATCCTTATTACATGACATGAAGTATTTTTATGATACATGTGTACATGATTCCAAATCTTGATTCCTGAACTCTTGATTCTTGTGAAATGATATGTATACAATTTGACATGAAAGTCCACGTGTTTCCTTTAATTCACGTATATCATATGCATTACTAACATGGGAAAAACTACAGGATTGATAGATAAGTACTGTATTGTACAAGGATCTTATTGGTCAACTTCTTGATTAGGTGCTGAGAGCCTTTTTACTAGCAGCACTGGGTGGTACTGAGCCACCGTCTGATACATGAGTCACCATATGAGTGATGTCCATTACTTGTTTCATTTAACGGGGTCTGACTTGTAGCACCTAGCGGTGTGTCATGGTTCAGCGCCATGAGTTAGAGGCCGGGTCCCTTGTATGCACGGACACTTATACAATATGAGAAACTGCGCGCTATCTTATCCATCATTGAGTTTCAATTCCAACACTAACATGATATAGACCTGTTAAATTTTACACGAAGCTTGTGAATGACTTACATAGTTCTGATTACATGCAACATGATTGATATTTACTTCGCTTACACTTGTCACCTTTACATGATTTGTTTCTGCTATTTGAATGAATAGTCTTACTCAATTCATTTTCAGTATTTTTAGGATACGTTTGTACCAACGCAATTCATTTATCCTTTTATTTATTTGTACTATGATAGTACACGTGTTTTTTGCTTTTGTGTTACTTGCTGGGTTTAATCCCCTGGGTTTTCTTAAGCCCAGATCACGAAAGTAGAGAAGGGGAGATTGCTCCAGACAACGATCCTTACTTCACCAACCAGGTCGAGTAGAGGGTACTAGCACAATACTATTTGGGTACTTCGCACTTCTTATTCTTATTTCCTTTTGCTGGGCACTGCTTTAACTTGTAGTATTTAACTCTTTGTGTAAATATTTAGAGCAGTATGCCATTTTATGTAATCAACTCTCTGTATAAATGAAATCCTTTCAGTTTCAGACATGGTTATTCATCTTGATATGGCAGTAGTTACGGTTATCCCAAGATCATGAGACTATTGGGTTATTTATAGTATTTAAGCAATGTCGCCCATAAGCAAAAAAAAAAGGGGTAGAGCCAAAGTGGGGGCGTTACACTGATCCAGGGGTATGCCAAAACGTACTTGGTGGAGGAAGCGAGCCGGGTGTTTCGGGAGATGGAGTATAATGGTGTTCAGGTTGATACCGTGATCTATAACAATTTGCTGGATGGGTTTCTGAAGGTTAGGAAGCTGAGTGAAGCTTGCCAACTCTTTGAGAAGATGGTTTCGGATGGTGTTCGAGCGTCTTGCAATTTTCTTTGTCTCATCTCCTTGCTAGTGGATCAAAATACTAGAAATATGAAACTTGTAATGATGATAATAATTTTAGAATCTGTCATGTTTAGTAGAATTATTTGTAATTTATAAATTAAAGATATATTTAAAGTGAATACACCATTAAAGAATGACAAAGATATCTTGGTCTTCTTTCCTTCTTTATTATTATTTTTTGGTTTTCTTTTCTTTTCTTCTCCATGTCTGTGTTGTTAGCAGTGCTTTGTGCGGGGCATGTTTATACCATTATATCCAGAAATGAAAAATACATCCAGAAATGAAAATTACATATTTTTTGTTTCCTTCCATATTTATTTGCCTTTCTTACTTTCATTTTGAATAAACAAATACCTAAATTTGATTTCTTTCGGGAACTTGGATTACAGCTACTGTTTCTTCATCTTTGCTTTTCTATTAAAGGTAAATAAAATTTTGAGAAAAAATCTTCAAAGAATTATGAATGAGAATTTTGACACTTTGGCTCGGGATAAATAGATAGCAATGACACTTCTGTTATTAAGCTTTGTCCATGTTAGATAAGTGCTGGATGCAAACTTCTTTGACAATTCGTAATTACTTTCAAAATTTGGGCACTTCTCGGGCTCTTATTGGACATGTCATATATTTTTTATTCACTTCTTTGTTTAATACATGTTTGAGATTTTTGTTTAATTTCATTTCTGCATCAAAGAGTATACTCTAGTGGGAAAATGCAATAACAAGCAATATTTACTTTCATTTCTGCATCAAAGAGTATACTCTAGTGGGAAAAGGCAATAACAAACAATGGTGATAAAAGAGAATAAATAAAAATTGCGCATCTAGGAAATCGAACTCTAGTCAATACTAAGAGAGAGTACTATGATAACCACTACACCAAATACACATGTTATGATGTGGGAGTTTAATCTTTTTTACTTATTCTCGCTCGGATGGGAAGTTTTAATCCGGATTGGCTAGCCCGGATCAGGGATCCAAATTTCTGGCTCCCTGATCCGGGCTATCAGTCCCGAATCAACCAAACTGATCCGGATTGGCTAGCCCGGATCAGGAGGCCAGAGATTCTATTTTCTAGGGCATTTTTGACCAAAAAAAATAATGGCAAAATGGTAAATAAAATGATCTGGGCTCACTAGGAAATATGCTGTGCCCATCTAGAAACTCCCAAAACAAAACAAATCACCCTCTCCGTCTCAGACCGCCGAACAAAAACCCTAACCAAACTCTAAAAATCTTTTAAAAATTCGATGGCATCATCTCGAGTCATGGCGTCGCCGTCCTCCGCCGCCTCCGACATCACGCGTCAGTCCTCAATCTACTCCCTCAAGTCCCTCGGATCCATGAACATCGACGACCTCTTCCGCAGCGTCGAGTCCGATGCCGGCGGTGGCGAGACGTCACCGGCGATGATCTGGAGGCAGGGAAGCATCGGGATGGTGAAGGTCGACGAGGTCTGGCGGGAGATCGCGGGCGGGGAGATGACGCTGGAGGACTTCCTGGCTAGGGCCGGGGTGGTGAGGGAGGAGGACGTTAGGATTCCGTCGGGCGGTGTGTTCGGATCGGGTCAGGTTGTGGATCCGATAAGGGGAGGAGGGAGGGGGAGGAAGAGGGATACCACGATGGATCCGGCCGAGAGAGCCGCACTGCAACGGCGGAAGAGGATGATCAAGAATCGGGAATCGGCAGCGAGATCGAGAGAGAGAAAGCAGGTAATTTTTAATTTGCTAAGTTGATTGGAACATGGTATTTTGGTCTGCATGTGAGTGATTTTGCTGATCAAGTTCTCAGCTTTAGGTTTTAGGCATGTAGAGTTGAGGATACTTTCGATATTCGTAAAGGAAAAGTACAGATTGTGAGAGAATTTTAAGGACTTGGTAACTGTGGATGAAATAAAATTTTAAAACTTGAATATATGTAAGATGCAAAGCATAAATTTCATATATTGGGGAAATTGGGTGAATCTATTTACTACTTTAAAAATATAGATATTTATAATTCGGGCATGCAAACTTTATAGATATATAGATTCATGCTTGCAACTTATAAGATTGACACTAAGCATTCATTATTTTAGGGCAGGTTTAAAATATCAAAATCGGGCAATATCATATCAACAATATCTGACCAATATTATATCATGTATCAGATCTAGGGATGGTAAGGCACGTGTCCACAGAACAAAATTGTGACCCATCATATACAAAATTTTGAATTTAAAATAAAAAAATAAATTTTCTAATTTATAATTTTTTATAGAAATGGCCAAAATTTGGCCATCGAACACGTCCATTGCCTCCCTAATCGGATCCTCAAAATCCAATACAATACATATCGGCATATATATTAAAAACTTGGGGTATTTACTGGTTTGTCCCTCAAATCTTTATATATTATGATTTTGTCCCCCAAATCTTCATATTTAGGATTTTGTCCCCCAAATCTCATAAGTTACAACAATTTAGTCTCTCTCTCTAACTTTCCTTAACACAGTTAAATATTTGACCATTTTACCCCTCTTTTCCTCTTCTATTTTCTTCTTCTCTTATTTTTCTCTCATCCTCTTTTCTTCTCTTTTTCTTCATTATTTCTCCTATCTTCCTCCTCTCTTTTCCTTCTCTTTTCCTCCTCTCTTCTCCTTCTCCTATTTTGGAGTTAATTCACATTTTAAATTCATATAGGAAGATAGGAGAAGAGAGGAGGAAGAGAGAAGGAAAAGAGAGGAGGAAGATAGGAGAAATAATGAAGAAAAGGAGAAGAGAGAAGAAAAAGAGAGGAAAATAGAAGAGGAAAAGAGGGGAAAAATGGTCAAATATTTAACTGTGTTAGGAAAAGTTAGAGAGGGGACTAAATTGTTGTAACTTATGAGATTTGGGGGACAAAGTCCTAAATATGAAGATTTGGGGGACAAAATCATAATATATAAAGATTTGAGGGACAAACCAGTAAATACCCCTAAAAACTTTGTGTTTGTAAAATTTGGATGGAGAGTTATTGAAAGATTCAAGGTTGATTTGAAAAGAGAATATTTACATAGAAAGATAGTGAAGAAAATGTAAATTGTTGATATAGACATTCAAAACCACGAAAATTATGAAGTATAGATACAACCATAAGACATATATGCAAAATGATACGAATATGGATTAGAAATACAACATGATAGTGTGCATGATGCATGACTTGAATATGTCATGAATGACCATGTGCATTCATGTGGCAAAAAAAAGGATCTGGGGACACAATCGGATTGACTATTTTTGCTTGTGTCTTCAACTGATGCACATGGAAAACAAATCTTTCGTTTGGACATATTTTATCACAAGTATAATGGACATCAAAAAATCCATATATTCTACCAAAATATCAAAACCAATGCCTTCCTTGAAACAATTCTTTAAATCTCTTCATATATTTGTGGTGTTTAGGTAATCTTAACATAGTATCTCTCTTAGTGGATAAAATTTTTATATCTCCATTTATCCACTACATACTCCACATACCCACATATGACCTTTAGATTTTTATTTTTTATTTTAAAGCCGAGACACCTCCAACACAACTTCTTTTAGGTTCTTAATATCTGACAGAACTCTAGAATGTCCTATATTCATCAACTTAGTAGTGTTGTGTTGGTTATAAAAATGTGTCGAACATGGACATGACATGCACTTGGAATTGTGTGTGTTTTATAACATGAATGACACACATTAAGAAATATGGCAAAAGCTTGTCATGCTATGAAGCGCATATAAGATGATACTAAAATTTAAACCTATGATACACATGCACCAAGGAATTCAAGGATATGGCTATATGGTGGCGAACTGAAGAGCTTAACTGGGAAGAGTGGCTAGAAGAGTATGGGTGTTAAGTGAATCTGAACCCAATGAAGAACGATTCCTCACCTTATCCTCTTTTATCTGGTCCACTCTTTCAGTAAGTTTCACCCGTTAATGCATTGGGTATAACATGTGTTTGTATTATTAAACACAACCAAGCCGGATATATATCCTACTATTGACTATGGGTGCGGCACTTTTTTCAAATGTGCATGCTCAGTAAAAACTAGTAATCTATGAGCAGAAACACGTTCAGCTACACAAAAACATGTTGGAATGTGTTGCATTTGTACTCAGGTATCTATCTTAAAAACTTCGTAACTTCACTATATCTAAATTGGTTCATTGTTCTGGAGATGCAAATGTTATTGTTGTCTAGAGGCAATGGCACAACTAGACTACCACCAACTTCTGAATGCAACTGTTCATATAGAGTTTTTTGAACTATGCCTTAATCTGGCAACACAGGGTAAATCTAACTTTTGTATTAATTTTTTGATCACGGAGTTCTCGTGTAATATGGTATCACTAAGAGTGTGTTTGGTTATGAGTTGTTGGAGCTTCAATGCTCTTCCAACATGCATAGCTAACATCTACTGTTTGGAATGCAATTCAAGTGTTTGCTAGATAGTTTTTTCGTGGTTGTAGTTGTAGCCCCACAATGTAATTATTTGTCTTAAAAGTTTAATTAATTAGCTTTTATCCACTTTCAAAAGTTATCAACTGTAAACAATATTGTAATCCCATAGGATATCAGGATATGCCCATTTGGTATTTTTTAGTACATAAAACAAGGTGGTGTTGCTGCTGTGCTCAAAATGCGTGGGGGCAGAACCAGCAGAATCTGATGCCCAAAATGCTATAGCATCTGCATCATGGGGCCGCAATGCCCATTAACCATGTGTTGGTTCACTAGGTACTTGGAGCAACATGATGTTCCAACTATAGAGAATCGAACACACCCTATGGCATGTTGCCAATGTCAACAAAAATGGGGCAGCCATTATAAACTATTTAAAGTCCAGTTGATCAATTTTGAAGCCAATAAATCCAATACTACATTTTCCTACCAGCTCACTGTAATCTATTCAATATCATCAATAACAATAACAGTAATAACATTAAAGTACTGAATAAACAAACCCAAAACAAATTTGGCTGCAATTCTCAAAAATTCACCAACCTTTGTGTTTCCACTTTCTTCCTTATATGTACTATCGGAGAACCCCAAACAACGAGAAGAAAGGAGAATCAACCCAAAACCCTAAAATTCTAACTTTATGAAAACAATCTAGAGAGAATAAGCATTTGAATTTAATCAATTTATTATTCTAAAAAAATATTTTTTTTTGCCAATAACGGCTGGCTCACTAGTTAAGCGGAGAGTCAGGTGATGGGAGACCTTAGGCTAAGACCTTTGTTAAAAAAAAAGTTGGTTATTCTATTTATTAGTCATTAGTCATTGCACTAGATTTTTTTTGGCTCGTATATTATGAATTTTCATAAAATAAGGGAATTAAGATTGAGGACAAGAAGGTAATTCGATTTAGATTTATTAATAAAATTTGAATTTAAGAAAGGAAAAAAATATAAAGGTTGGAAAATGACAAGAAGAAGCAACTTAAGGTGTACATTTGGAAAGAAAAGGAGAACATGATCAGTAGATGGTCTAGGTTGCATGTGCTGATTATATGGATCGTTTTTTTTATAGTACGCTTTGTGTGAGGAAATAATTAGCTCACGGGTTACAATCACATTTCATAATTGTGGAAGGAAAGTGGACCTCCTAGGAGTTGAAAGGATTTTGTGACCTTTACTACTGTAGATGAGGGTTAAAAAAAATATTCTAAGATAGAAATTTCTAGATATAAATTTATTTGACCAATTATTTTATTTTGGGTCAGTTTGTTTTTTTCAGTCCACAACTCCTATCAACTATCAATTTATAGAGTGGACACGTTTAGTTTTGTTGCAGTATTGTCATTTTATGGTTAATTAATGTAATAGTCTCCTTCTTTTAAGGTTAATAGTTCATCTTTTGAAGGAAAGTGAACATTCTCAATTAAAGAAGTTTAGAGGGAATAGAGGAGGAAGATTGCTGGGGTCTTTTAGTGGAATTTGAGTGCAGCAAGGAAGTTCTGTGGTCCCTATGCCTTGAAAATATTTAGAGCAGTGCTTGTATGTGGCTGTTTGCATATCTTGGATAGATGATATAACCGTGCCATTACAAATCTGATATGTGATGATGACCTCTACTATTTAATACGGGTGTGGCACCAATTTCAAGTGTCTTTATTTTTGTAGTGGTCAATCGATTTCGGCATTAAAATAACAACACTGTTCAGTTTTCTGTAAGCAGTACATACATAAAAATTATGATTATCTTATGGAAGTAGTCGTGAAACATTTGTGAACTTTTTTGTGGAATCTTTGAATTTCTGGATATGTTTTGATCAAACTGACTGCTGAAGACTAATCTGAAGAGTATCATAAAAATTGGGATATGATCAGGGAATTATTTGTGGAGTTTATAACTATGGATGTGTTACTTTCCAGGCTTATACTGCGGAGCTTGAGTCTTTAGTGACGCACCTTGAAGAGGAGAATGCTCAGCTACTGGGACATCAGGTAGTAATTTCGCTTGTGTGGTTTTATTTTTAATATTCATGGAGAATGTAAGACAATTAAAGAGATCATTTGAATGTTGCTTTGATTTTAATGCTTGTTTTGCAATTTTAATTTTACCTGGAATTATGTAGAGCCCTAGAACAGTTCTGATGTTCATGAAGGACACCATTTGATGGATTAAGGAGGGTAATTTCTTTACTAAGAAAACGTGTTCATGTTATTTTTATGTCTGAAGGCTTAAAATTCTATAAAAAGAGGCTCATTTTAAGTTTCAAATATCTCACAGAAGTCTGTACGTTTGTTCTTGAGCAAATATATGTTGTTTCAACAGTAGGTTGATGCGATCTAAATTGCCAAACTCATGATGTTCTTATGAAATTGTTGTAGGCACATTAAATGACCTTTATATAGAATGCCAGAGGAAACTATGCAGGACACCTAATATTTTTTTGCATACGTATTGTTCACTTCAGCTGTTGTTAGTTTATGTTATCTTAATTTTTAAAAAAGATGCATATACTTTCTGATGGATCCTCTAACACGTGGTTCTGATTGTAATTTATATTGTAGGAAGAGCGAAACCGGAAGAGGCTTAAGCAGGTAATCAATTTTTTTGCTTTTAGTTTTCAGGCTGGTTGCTTATTTTTATTCGTGGCTTTTATATGAGTTGCTATTATTCCCAAAAATTATGTGAATTCTATCAAGCAGTGTCTAACTGAAGTTACTTGACATTTCTTCCAAAAAAATTTTCACTCTTTGAAAATGTTCCTTGAGTTTCTTGGTAAGTTTTGGGCCTCTAGATATGGGTGGTCGATCGTTGTTCTCAGTTGTTTGTTTATTCATTATTAATTCTTTGATTAACTGGTTTTATCGGAAGCTGATTGCTCATGTTTGATCCTAGGCTTTCCTGTCATACCTTTTTAGTATAGTTTGGATGAGACATTATACTTCCTGAAATCCTGCAGTTTGATGCCTTGCCTCGGTTCCCACAATGCTCCCTAAAGGCCTCGTTCTATTCACATAATCTCTTAATAAAATTGCTGGGGGATATGGTTCTTAAGGTGACTATATCTCCTCCTGGTAGCTGACCATTATTTAGTATTTTGAACAGAATATGGCTGAGTATGCCAATAAATAACTGAAGATTTAAGATTTTTCTTTGCCTTCCATTCTTTCTCATCATTTTTCTATGGTAATGGGGAAAGGAGGATGCATCAGATCATTTGATTATTATTCCATATTTCTTTGTTCCATTACACAGACCATTTGCATCTTTTCCTTCTTTCCCTGATTCCCAGTGTTACAGCATCCCATTCAACGATCCTTATTTTGGTCTGTCCGCATGCTCAAGCAAGAAAGTTGAATGCTTGCAGTTACATATTCATATTTCATTATCTGATCTTATCTTCATCATTTACAAAGTCCCCTTTTATTTTTCTCTTTTTGGTTATTTAATATAGTTTACATGGTCATTAAAAGTTCAAATTAGGTCCTTAAGTGTGGATGTCTTTTCAATCAACAGCATCTACAACTTCTGCCAACCAATCATTTAAAGATTGAAAGTTGGTTTTCATCTGATTGTGGGGTAAACAATTATGTTTATTCTGGTTGCAATGTGTCCTACTAGGTTGCTATCTTGAACAGTTGAACATTAAGTTGCACGCATGTGTAAGACTAACATTTGAGTCCAGATCCAATCACGAGAAACCTCCCTCAACCTAGCACACAAACCCGCTCATAGCACAAAAATCAAACAAATTCATACAGCCTCAGTCACAGTTGGAGTTGTCACATCATCCCCCTCGAGCTCTATTGATTAAAAAAAAAAAAAAAACAAGGGAAACTGTTAGCAGAAGCTAGCAGTTAATTAATGCATGGACAAAAATTGTTTCGAGTGTTTGGGCTGTGGAAGCTAGTTAATATTTCCAGCCTCAATAATAAGATCCACAAGTGCAAGACCAAATAAACATGGATACTAAGTAGACCTCCAGCATTCTAATGGCCTTTTTCTCAGTGTTTAATTTAACATAAATAGTAAGTAGATCTCCAGCATTCTCACAAGCTAATAGTTTCCCAAGGCTTCTTCTTTACCCCCCCCTGCATTTTTTTGAATGCTCTCCTTCATTAACTTTAGAAATCACATGTTATACCCATTTGTTTGATGGTAATTCATCAAACAACAACACATCTAACACGGTTAAGGCCACCAATCATGTTGACTGTTTTTTGTTTTCTGTGTGCAATACATATATTAGAATCAACCCCATCCTGCACAACAAAATGATCCTATATTGGCTCAGTTGGAGAAGATCCAAAATTCTTACTGGCAAAAGATAAAATAGAATAAATCAAATAAAATAAAATAATTAAAATAATATCCCTGTTCTGATGCGACGCTTTACAACTAGAATGAATAAAATTCTTACTCATAGACTGAGATTTCTGTAGCTGCATTCAGATAAGAATTTCAAGTTTCACAAATCAAACAGCTTCTGTGATAATTTTCAGCTTGCAGAAAGTCTGGTTCCAGTTGCCGAGTGCGGAAGGTCACTCCATTCTCTTCGAAGAACCCACAGCATGGAGTGGTAGGGTGTTTCTTCTGCCCCTTTGCAAGCCCATTTTGGGATTCTCCTTTGTATAAAAGGAAAGGAAGAGGAGAGGTAGAGATGGATGAGAGAGGTCATTGGCAAAGCTGGGGCTTTATTTCATACCCGAAGATCCCTATTTGTCCACGTAAAACCTACACATCCAGATCTATGCCTAAAATAGATGTAAGAAACGCGCGCTGTACAAATAGCAGAAAAAGCAAAATGAGTGTTCTAATGGCAGGGACTTTGTCAAACCCCAGGGTATTGCCATATGCATTATCTACCAAGCGTGTAGAAATATATGCTGAGCATAAGCTAGTCCATATATATAGACTGGTAAATGTCAGAGATATGTGTATTATCTGCTGTAAAGTTATAATCTTCCCTAACGATTCTATTTCATCATTATATTGCTTATCTGTAAAGATGTAGTTTTTGCTAATGATTCTGTTTCAAAATGTTTTTGATGCTCATATCTACTGAAATCACAGCCAGTGTGCTTTTAATTTATCCAGGTAGCACAGTAGGTCATTTGCCACAGCTGCTTTTGGAGAATAGAGGGAGACATTTTCACCTGCCTAATTCCAGTTAAAAATTTCGTCGAGGCATCAAACTAACAGCAAGATGTTTACTCTTTAAATGCGGCATGAAATTAACATCAAGATGCTTATACATTTGAAAATTTCATTAAAAGTAAATGGAAACTTCGGTGAAGGTCCTTTACCGCCGCTTAGATGATCCAATAAAATTATTATACGTAACACCACTTAAAGGTGGTTAAAAGAGTTCTTTTATTTGTTCTCTTGAATAGCACCACGTGTAATAATTTTATTGGATTACTTAAGTGGCAGTGAAGAAACTCCTTTAACCACCGGTAAATTTTCCGTTTTCTCTCTCTCTCTATATGCCACGGCAGTGAAAAAACTCGCTTCACCGCTGGTGAATTTCCCGTCTCTCTCTCTCTATATACATACATACATACATACATACGGCGTCTCTCTCTCTCTCTCTATATATATACACATACATACATACGGCGTCTCTCTCTCTCTCTCTCTATATATATATACACATACATACATACGGCATCTCTCTCTATATATATATATACACATACATACATACAGCGTCGGTGTGAATTTTCCGTTCTATATATATATATATATATATATATATATATATATATATATAGCTTCCTAACCTCACAGTATTCATAAAAAACTAAGCAAATAGAAATCCAAATTCATAGAAACAATCTCTAATTTCAATTTTTTGAAAGCAAACAAGCTATATCGTTGTGTCCAAATAACAAATCCCATATAGTATGTACCAATTAATACAATTGACAAGGATAGTGCGACAAAAGACTCTAACTTATAACTTTACAAGTGCATTACTTGCATATTTACATGAAAACAAATGGACTTGCTCCTCTCAAAATTTTAGCTTTTCATAACAACCTCTAACTAAATTTTTCTAGAATGAAACAAGGTATTTATTGTAAAATAAAAAGTTTCAATTCATTACAAAATAATCTCTAATTACAAATTTTTCCAGAAAGAAACAAAGTATCATTGCAACCAAAAAAATGAATTCCTATAACGTGCCAAACTAATAGAATTGACAAAGGGATTATACAACAAAAGATTTAAAAACAAGAACTTAAATTTACAAGCAACATACAAAGAAAACCTACCTTAAATTTTACCTTATTGTCGTTAAATCTCCACATCTTCTTCTTCCTCCTCCTCATGTCTCAATCTTGCCCAACATGAATCCCATTTGACGCTCACTCGCCGGCATGAGACTTCCCCATGCAGTCGAGCCCCTCTGTCCGGCTCCTGACGATCCGATAGAACACCTCCCTCACCTGCCTCTCCAGAGGCTCCAACCCCTCTTTCAACACCGCGCACACCCCCGCCAGCTCCTGCACCGCCTCCCTCAACTCCGCCTCCTTCTCCTCCCCCATCGGCACCTCCACCACCGAATCCAACAGCTCCGACAGGCTCCTCATGCACTTCTCGATACAATGCACCTCCTTCAGCAGCCCGCTCGAACCCTTCCTCTCCTTCTTCTTGCTCTCCTCCAATATCTTCTCATGCAACCCCAGCACCGCAGCCGCCCAAGAGAAGTTCCTCGGGATTGAGAAATGCGTCTGCAGCCCCCGGTCCTGGCACGGGATCGCCGCCACCAGCGTCCACATAACGAACAGCAGCACCGAGTTCATGGTGAACACGGGAACAGCCAGCCCGTTGGTCTGCGAGATCTCGTTCCCCCTCGGCGCATTGAGGTTGCTCCCGATGGCCTGGAGCTGCTTCGAGGCCGACCACGACCTCGAGACGCTCCACGAGAGGGACCTGAAGTGGCCCTTGCGCGACTCCTTGGGGGTGTTCCTCCCGAAGGATCGGTTCCGATGGGAGAGAATCGATCCGCCGCCGCCACCCGAGATCGAGTCTCTCTCGTCGATCATGAGAATGGCCAGATCCGTGAGGGCCTTCTTCGCCCTGCGGATCTGGCCCTCTCCGATCGCTCTGTCCTTGGACAGAGCGGCGACGACGATGTCGAGGTGGCAGGTCCACTGGCGGATCTGGTCGATCCCGTCGCGGACGGCGTTGCAGAGGTCGAGGGCCTTGACGGTGCGGTCGAAGAGGTCGGTGATGATGCGGTCGATGGGAGGTTTGGAGAGGAGGGGCCTGCAGTTGAAGAAGATGACGCGGAACTCCTCTTGGCAAATGAGGAAGGCGTCGAGGAGGCGGCGGATCCAGGAGAGGGAGAGGAGGTCGTCGGCGGCGGTGGCGGAGGCGAGGTCGGAGAAGAGGTCGGAGGCGTGCTTCTGGAACGACTCCATCTCCTGGTCCGGCTCGTCCACGTGGACCTGGTCGCGGCGGATGGAGAGGATGGAGCGGCCGATGGAGGCGAAGGGGACCGACGACGACTGGTAGTCCATTGCTGGCATCTAGAATTAGAATTGGATGTGAGAGGTGCAAACCCTAACCCTAGCTTTTGTCTTTCTAGGGTTTCATAGATTTGGGATTTGAGAAGGGAGGTGATGCCGACGGACGGAGAAAAAGGGGAGGTGGGAGAGAGATGTGGTTAATTTTGTAAATTGGGTTTTGTTTTCTGGGAGAGGGGGAGGCGGCGGGAGAGAGGAGGGAGACGCGTGGCGGTTGTAGGGACAGGGGGGGCCCGGATTTATGGTGGTGTGAGTTGTTTTGGGGGAATCAAGAACGGGTCTTCTGGTTTTGGACCTTTGGGTTTCGGGGGGACGACCTCCACCGGCCTATTTTATAGGGCCTGGTGAAGGGGGACGTTGACAATAAGGGCCCACTTTGGTGGGAAGTGCAAAAGCCCAGGGCAGGGAGCAGGCATCGAGATGGTGTCGGAATGTTATCTCAAAATATTATAAAAACGATAGGGGTAAACTTGCAAATATATTTGTTATTTTAAAAAATAATAATAAATAAGAATATTTGCTACATGCAAAAGGAACGATGAAATTAATATCGGATTACATTTTTTTTTTTTTATTATCCAAAGCGAATAAAACAGATAAATTCAACTGGCATGCGGCAGCAGCGGCACAGAACAGAAGTTGGTTCGGAAAAGATTCCATGATGATGATGATGATGACAAGACATTCAGATGTGACCGATGGGCTGACATAGGCATACAGGAGTATGTGAAAGGGAATTTCTTTAAATATTTTTTTGAACGGTTATATATTCATATTATTGGCTATAAAATCATTTATAACAATGAGACGGGGTTAACAGTTGAATAAGAATATTGTGCAACGGTTGAAGAGCAAAGCCATGTGAAGATCGTGGGATAGGCACAACTTTTTTTCCCAGTGAACTCACTTTTTCCAGTGAGCACATCCTTTCTTTCGAAAAGAAAGGATTTTTTCTAGTGTGCACACTAATATTTCCTAAATATCCTTCCATCTCCTCTTCTCTCACGTACTTGATCCGGACTAATAGATCCGGATCAATTTGAAGTGATCCGAAACTGTTAGTCCGGATCACACTAGTTGATCCGAATTGTCTAGTCCGGATCAAAGATAACTGATCCTTTCCTTTTTATCTTCCTCTTCTTCCTTTCTTCTCTTCCAAAAAATCTTCTCTAACCCAAATATACAATTCCTCCTTCCTCTTATTTCTCTTCTCTAAATCCAATACTATCCAATCTCTCTTCTCTCCCTTTTACCTACCGCTGCCGTCGCCGGTCCAAACAACGCCACCACTGATCCTCTTTTGCCATTTCTTGTAGGTTTAGGATTTTTTATTTTTTATTTTTTGAACTAAATGAAGTCTAATTTGAGAAGATAAGAATAAGGAAGGAGAAAGATATGGATAATTTGGTTCAAAAATTCGATGGGAAAATTATAATTTAATAGAAATTTTAAGTGGGCAAAAAAAAAAAATATACTGTGCCTATCAAGAAACTCCCGACAGACAACCGGAAACAAAAGAGCACGTGACTTTTGTTTCTAACTCGGATTGGATGCATACCTGTCTTTTACTTTGTCCGTATCCTAAGTTAGCAGGCTCTGTCCATAGTAGGTTGGAATTTTATAATTCACCACAGCTGGCAATTGTTAGTCGCTCTGTAGAGACATGGCTCCCATTAACTAGATATTATAGTTTTGATGGAAACTCTTAGACCGTTGATGGTTTCTTTAACAAAAAAACAATTGAAGCAACTTGATCTTGGTCCCCGAGGCGTAGGCGGTTGTTTGGACGTGAACAAGTTTGTTAAATTACAGCAACCACAATAACAATTTTTTTTATTCCAAGTATTTAATATAGGAGATTTATTTTTTGGCTCATTTTATTCCATAATAAATGTAACAATATTTTACACGCTGTTAGTCACAAGCCTGCAATAGCCCTCCTCCTCTATTTTGACTTAGAACAAGCAGTGAATAAATTTTTAGGGGTATTTACTGGTTTGTCCCTCAAATCTTTATATATTATGATTTTGCCCCCCAAATCTTCATATTTAGGATTTTGCCCCCCAAATCTCATAAGTTACAACAATTTAGTCCCCTCTCTAACACAGTTAAATATTTAACCATTTTACCCTCTTTTCCTCTTCTATTTTCCTTCTCTCTTCTTCTTCTCTCTTCCTCATTTCTTCTCCTTTTCTTCATTATTTTTCCTCTCTTCTTTCAGTATTTAACTTTCCTCTCTTCTTTCAGTATTTAACTGTATTAAGAAAGAGAGGAGAAGAGAAGAGGAAGAGAGGAGAAATAATGAAGAAAAGGAGAAAAGAGGAGAAAGAGAGAAGAAGAAGAGAGGAGGAAAATAGAAGAGGAAAAGAAGGGTAAAATGGTCAAATATTTAACTGTGTTAGAGAGAGGGACTAAATTGTTGTAACTTATGAGATTTGGAGGGCAAAATCCTAAATATAGATTTGGGGGGCAAAATCATAATATATAAAGATTTGAGGGACAAACCAGTAAATACCCCAAATTTTTAAGCACATCATTGGTGGAGTTTACTACAAATTAAATTGCAATGATGAAAATCGTTACAATTTGTACTAATATTTTTAGATTATAACTTGCAGCTGGTAATTAGAGTTTTGCAAATATTTCCAAATTTTAATTTCTTCTTTCTAAACACTATGAAAAGTACTGTATTTTTATATTGATGTTAGCTAATAGAAAAGAAAGTGTCTCTAACACAATTTTCTTTCACAATTGCAGTTGCAGCAAGTATGTAAATTATGCAACTATAGTCATAACCAAACAAAAAATAACCCCCATTGAAAGCCCTCATATAATTAAAATAGGAATTCTATAACCGCTTATCAATCTGATATCAATATTCTTATAATCAGTCTTATAATTAGTGTTGGTCTCCTTACTAAAAACTATGGATTAGCGAAGAACTGGTCATAGTATGAAACAGCCAGTTGGCATCCATCATACTCACGAGGAAGAAAAAAGATAATAAATTTGCTTATATGAAACCAAGCTCAATTTAAAGCAGAGAGTCCCCAAGGTTGCAGCCAAAATCTTTTAGGAAAAGAGCTCAATTCGCTAGAACATCAAATGATCAGTCATTGATGATGGTAAGTTATGCATCCTACATTTCGTTTTTTTTTTTTTTTTTTTTTTTTTGAAATAAATCGATGGCATGGAGCAATAAAAGTTAGTTGCATAAATAATCCCCTTAACAGAACCAGGAAATGTATTGCAGAAACCATAAAAAATGCAACCCAAACTATCTCATGGACGAGAGTTGCTAAATGCGCCTCATGTTTTTCTCAGTGGGCCACAAAAATTTAACTCTCTTTGTGGACTTTGAGGTTTTAAATATGGAAAAAAAAAAAAGAAAGGTTCCAGTTGCCAGCTGCAAAGGACAAATAATATCTGAATGAGGACTCCTCAGAAGACCTGTAACATATCACCTTTATTTCCTTCCCAACATAATCAAACTTACGCTGAAAGGCCATGTGCAGCTTCTTTTCTCGGGAGTTTCTAAAGGAGTGCTCTCTTTTTACTGGGGAGCACAATCTCTCTTTTGAAAAGAGAAGATTTTCTCAGTGAACACACCATTCATCCCAAAAACAGCCCTTATCTAACTCTCCTCACCCCCACCCTCCCTCCTCTTTTGAGAAGAGAGGTTTTCCTGGTGAGCACAACATTTATCCCAAAAAAGTCCTCTAACTCTCCTCACCCCCACCCTCCCCCACCCATTTTTTTCTCCGTCGTGAGCACACCCTCTCTCTCTCTCTCTCTCACACCTCTCTATTTTCTCATCCCCTTCTGCTCCGTCGCCGATGGCTGCCAACCGTCGATCGCCGCACCTTCCAATTTTAGGTTTCAAAATATAATCAAGAAAATTACAGCAATTCGGTAATCAAAATAATAATTAATAACAATACAGAGATTACTAAAAAAATAATTGAAAATAAAATAACATAATATAATTTAACATAACGCTACGTAAAATAATATAAAAAACATACTGTTATGATGCACTAAGTTATTTTCAGTTGTTAAATAGCACTGAGGTTCTGTTAGGTTATATAACGTAATATAACGGGTTATTTTCAACATTGATATATATATATATATATATATATATCAGCTCAAGTGCAAGCTACAGTTCCAGTTGTCCCGGCTATCAGCTACCTGAGAATATCTGCCAAAAAGCTACTCTCCCGGATATGATAAGTTTCTTAAATAGGTAAGAGATACATTCGTGCCAACATTCTGACGGAGTGGTGTAGGAAATTGTGTTTTAGTTTCACGCAATGGTTATACCAATGCTAAACAAATACACTTCATCTGAGTTGTATTTTCTTTCATATTTGAACGGGAATTGGCTGAGAGAGTGGATAGCCCTAGCCCTCTCTTTCTTTCCTGTATTGTCGTACTGAGCTAAATTAAAAACTATCTAAGTAGTTATGGTCAACCTAGTACTAGCGGGACCAATATAGGAAGATTGAGCAAGTACTTCTTTCTCGGAATGACGGAAGAAATCAGTGAGAAAAAGCCTAAGTCAATTAGTTGCAGGTTAATCCATCAAAGAAGATCTTGATGATTTGTATCCTGATTAGTTTATGCACACGCTTGCTTTCCAACATGAGCTTCTTTTAAGCCCTCAAAACTCAATTCTAGCTTTCATAGGGTCCAAATGGCGTTCACGTAGTGCATCATTTTCACTCTCTCTTCAATGTCATATCCTTACTGCCCCTCTCTTTCGGATGAGTGATCAACACCTATTATACACTGCCCCTTGATGAAAACGAAAACCTCCCCAATCACCTGGTCACTAAAACACAAACTCAAGGTTTTCTTGTATGACCTCATTCACCCCTTTCTGTAGGACAGATCCACAAGAATGGTTTGGGTGAGGTCATGCCCATGAAATTGGTCGATATGAAACCAAAATAATGAGCAAAGCAACTAAGAATACCAGGAAAAAAAGTTAATATTTATTAAAGTTGCCCATTTTTCTTGTTAATACATAGAGGTTCATATGTTTGTAATAGCCAATATCCAGACAAGTGTCGGACATAGATATTCTAGTTTCATGTTGCATCTGGAATGACGCAGCAAATTTCCATTAGAATTCAGTACCTGTGGCCAAATTCTTGATTATGGAAGCTATGAATGAGAGATGGGCCTTACCACAATACCCAACACCTATTCATCATATAAAAGAACAATCCTTTCGGGTATGCAGTTTTAGCTAATACAACTTAGAATCAACCCTGCAAAGATACTAAGATAACAAGTTTTGCTACAGGTTAGTATTACATTCCATCTCCGAGGGCAAGAGACTACCCAAGAAGCCGGATGAAATGCATTCCCATTACCATCATACTCAATTTATAAGCCAAATATCAAAAACAACCTAAGAGGGGTTGGGCATGTCACAATTTCTTTCCATTCTCAAATAACAATTCAATCTCCCTATCAACTAACTCTCAATAAAACAATTCTGTTGGCAGTGAAAATTTCTAAATTAAAAGGATTTTCCACAACAGAATGCGGAGCCAATTCAGTAGCCCCGCGTTTGGTAATATTAACCCTGCGTTTGAATAAAACGCGGAGATGTTTAATAGCTCCGCATTGATTCTGCAGTCTGGCTTGTATTAGCCTCGCGTTTGAGTAAAACGCGGAGATGATCAATAGCTCCGCGTTAGCTCCGCGTTTTGGTTAGTTAGCGCCACATTTTGATGCGATTAAAACTTCGCATAAGCAGATAACCAGAATCTCAAATTGATTGAGATTATGATTCTGAGCCTATCCAAATACCCAAATCAAGTCTAATCAGAATTCCATCAAAACTAAGATATTTGATTGGAATCTCTGATAATTACGAGTTCTATTTAGATAGAAACTCTTGCATTAACCTGGGGCTATAAATACCTTTCTAGTGAAACCCTAGGGATCTTCTTTTCGGCAATTGAGATATTTTTCTGAAATCTTGGAGAATTCGAGTTACGCATAGAGCCTTGAGTTCGTGAAGATCAGAGAAAATCACCATCTTCTTTCTGGAATTCTTGAGAAGTTCAAGTTACGCAAGAGAGTCTTGAACAAATCAAAACCAGAGAAGATCGTCTATAGTCGGCCGATATCTTTAAAAGAGAAGATTTCAACGTACCGATCGTCCAAAGGAGCTGCTCGACAGATCCCATCGCCACTGATCCCACGAAATATTGTAAAAGAGAGCGATAAATATAAATCCTCTCGTTTGTTCTTTTTTTTTTATCTTGTTCACTTCCGTTGTAATTCAAGATTATTCAATGGAAGGAAGCGAAGTAACTTTTGCGACGAACAAACTCAAACTACACTTATAAAATTCCGTTCCTTGTTCTTGATCTCATGTTTTTTTTTTGTATATTTTCTTTTTCCTCTAAATTGATCAAAGAGCAGCCTTTTCATCACCCCCTAATTGAAATTCCACAAAACAAATACTCAATGCACACTCCAGCAATGAACACTAAGATGATAATCAATTAAATGGAACAAAAAGGGAAAAAGAAAAATCAAACAAAACCAGCTAATTACATCAATCGGCACCTTAATCTGGATATTGTAGACGCCGCCATCCTGAAGCGACGAAGGCGGGGCAGATGGATTCGCTATCGTCGATGTAGGGATAAAGGATGATGGAATAATCAAACGGGAAATTAAAGAAGCAAAAGGATCGAGGGATTGGAATGAGATTAGGGTTAGGGTTTTAGCTAGGATTGGCGATGGCCAGGAGTGGGACTGGGGAGAATAGACGAAGGGATGAGGGAGTTTCCAAAGGAGCACACCAATTTTTTTTTTTTTTTATTGAGCTCGCTTTTAACTTTTCAGTATTTTTTTTTTTTTTTGTCGGACTCAAAGTCCAAACAGATGGTGTGCTCCTTTGAAAACTCCCAGGGATGAGCGCCTTCCTCAGTCTCTTGGCCTCCAACATTTTTAATTTTCGATTTATTTATTTATTTATTTATTCCTGCTGCTGGGTTTTTATCGGCGTGATGCCTTTTATAGGAGAATTTCTAGATGCGCCCCATGTTAGATGCGCCCCCTGAATTTCTTAGTGAGCCCTAAGAAATTAGTCATGCACTAAAAAACACATTGGGCGTATGTAGAAATTCCCTTTTACAGCAGGGAGGAGAAAATGAAGTTAAGAGAGAGAAAAAAAACAAACAACAAAGTTTTTTCTGAGAAAATATATTTATACAGAGTAAACGGCAAATTAACCGGTGGTGAAAGGAGTTTTTTTATCGCCCGCTTAGATAGTTAAATAAAATTATTACACATAACACCACTCAAAAGACAGTTCTTTTATTTGTTAATTGGAGTGGTGTTACGTGTAATAATTTTATTGAACCAGTTAAGCGGCGATAAAAATACTCCCTTTACAGCAGGTAAATTTACCATTTTCTCATTTATATATCATAATGGGAAAAAGGCAAAGCTAAAGAAGAAGAAAAAAAAAAAAAAACTCAGAACATGGGAGATGCGGGGGATCGAGGGAAATTCTAAATGCGCACCACATGTGACTTGGTGAGCACCATTTTCCACTATGTTGTAAATCACTTTACTATAGGATGGATGTGGTGGTCACTAAGTAAAATGTTGTGCGCACTTAGAATTTCCCCCGTACCTCTCGCATGCAAAGCGAGCGCTCTACCATTTGAGCTGCATCCCCAAACTGGTCTTACTATGGTAATAGTCTCAAACTCATATCGCAGCCATTATTTCTTGAAAATCTACCTCTCAGATGTGTCAAATTATTGATCGAAAATAAAGATTTTCGGAAATTGTAATATTAATCTTTGAGATTTCTGATTTTATGTTTTTATTTAGACTTCTATTAAGTTCCGCTAACACATTTAAAAATTTCTGATTAATATTTTTAACATACCTCTAAAATCGTCCATATTTCATAATATCATCCATACATTTTATGTTAAATACTATTTTTTTTTCCCCTAAAATTATCTTTCTCCAATATCTTCTATTATTTTTTCAGTAAACTTGGGGAATGGTTAAATGATTCTTATGATTTCTTTAGAAATAATCTTAATTGAATTAAATGTATTTGTTTGATGAAAGGATAATTAATTGCTATGTTACCAGCAAGGAATGTAAAAGCATCTCAAAATTGCACATAACTGGGATTCCATCCTTGTCCAGGGACAGGAATGGTAATGGGAACGGACTAAAATTTGATTCATAGACGCATCCACTACCATCCCTATATCCAGCCCACTTGTTATAATTACAATTGTTACAATTACAACCACTCTTACTATGAGTAACGTTTTTTCACTATTCGATTGCTATTATAGTTACAAAACACACTTGCAATAATTTGTTGTTATTAATAAATATGGTTAATTACAGTTAGACCCCATATAGTATTGGGAATGTATCACTTAACACCCCTGAAGTTTAAAACTCTCAAAAAACCCCCTGGACATAATTATTTTCACTCTCTTTTTTTACTAAAGTGCACTTTTTAACCAGTACACTTATTAAAGGGAGAGATAATGGTAGAATAGAAATTTGAGGAATAAGAGTGCACTTTAATAAAAAAAGATAGTGAAAATAACTAAGTCCAGGGAGTTTTTTGAGAGTTTCAAACTTCAGGGGTGTTAAGTGACACATCGCCAATACTACAGAAGATCTACCTGTAATTAACCCTAATAAATAAGATATTATTCAAACATCTTGAAAATAAAGAACCAATCTCAAAAAAAACTTTTAAACTGTAGTTACCACTTTCAACTCCCAATCCAAATACACTAATAAAAGTAATCCAAACACAGTTATAAAAGTTACAACGGCTTCTATTACTACAGCATCAATTGTAGCAATGTAAGTTGCAGATAATGCAGTAGCTATCAATAGCTTGAAATAAATTTTGGACAGCAGTTATGATTAAAATTTCAGTGGGCTAAGAGAACATATAAAATGACTCAAACGTAGTTTAAAGATTTAAACAGACAATACACCAGCAGCAAACTTAGAAGATGGATGCAATCAACAACATATTTTTCCTTTTTTAGCAGCAAGTAATTCAAACCGACGAATATCTATTCACAAGCCAACTTGGTGTCGAAGCTGCTCAAGCAAATCGCAAAGGCTTGGAAGGCGGAGAGCGGGTATCTGTAGTCCATCGTAAACATATCCTTCGCTACCTTCCCAAACTGCAGTATTATCTTGTCGTGGTCAGGTGGTGCTGGTGCTGCAGGCTGCGATGTGGGTGTTGGAGCTCCAGCAGCCGGTTGCTGTGCAGATGCAATGAGCTGGAAATTCTTGACTGAGGCAACAGTCACCCGGCCGCGGAAGTTGAGGCACCAGCACTGCAGCTGCTCGTGCCACCTTGGAGTTTTGTTCCGGAGAACGAGAGGCCTCTCTTTCATCCCTGATCCTTCCCCATTCTCTCCTACTATAGAACTGCTTCCAATGTCAGAGAAACGAGAGCTACTAAAATCCATGGAGTGGTCAAACATGATAGAGGACGACGACTTGGAAAAGGACACGCTGCGAAAGGAATCCTCAAGAGATCCAGGAAGCAAGTGCCCAGGCTGACCAGGGACGGTGCCTCCAGCCTCGAGGGCGGAGGCAGGGATGGAATGCATAACACATTGCATCCTGCGTGGACCACGTGTGCCAAGGACGTTTAACTCATATGCAACCTGAGCAATACTGTAGCTACCCGCTGGGACTTTGGGTGAAACTTTCTTGGAGTAAAACCGACGGCTTGATCGTCCAGGTGGGCAAAGGCCAGCTGTGACATTATATGGGGGCTGGGTATCATAGATAACAAACTTTGTGCCCAGGAAATTTGACCTTGATGACAAAGGAAGAGTTGAATTGAAGTCTAATAGTGACTGAAGACAGTTTCAGGGTTTTGAGAGAGTTTATTACCTCAATTTTCCCAAGTAGCTGCTGCTTGATCGGGAAATATTGTCTGCATCCATGGAGATTATGTACTCGGTGCAAGTAGTTCGTCGGTTTCTTTTGGCTGACAGGAGGAACTTTCCATTTTCAACAAGTACAGCTGCAAGGTAGAAAATAAATTTGAATAACCGACAAGTTAAGATTTGGTATTAGAAAAAAAAAACATAGATGAACGTATGGTCAACCAACAGGATGAATTACTGTGAAATTTTTAGCTTAAGTTATGCTTTATTGAAAGAAAATGTATTCATATGACCAAAAAGAAACAAGTAAAGCCCCTTTTAATTTTGTTCAAGAATTGTAATAAGCTGTCAAGGACTAACATAGATGACGGAGTTCATTGCTAATCACAGATCCACCAAAGCACTTTCTAACAATTTGATTTATGGAGAAATGAAAATAGGACAAAAAGTTATTTCAAATAAACATAATGTCAATAAACACGATGAATTACAGTAAAATAATTAGCTAAAACTAAGCTTTATTGAAAGAAAATGTCTGCATATGCCAAAAAAGAAGCAATTGCAGCCCCTCTTGATCCTATTTGAAAACTGTAATACAACATCAAGGACTAATATAGATGATCAGAGTTTGTAGCTAAAGTACACATCCATGGAAGCACTTATGAGTATTATAAAAAAATTTGTGTAAAAATAATGGAAATAGGATTTCTGACAAAAAGCAGACGCAGTCCTAGTGAATCGTCACATACTACATATACCATATAAATTGGGAAAAATATTTCAAATCATAACCCAAGAAGGTTTCAACTTTCAAATATAGCTTGACTAAACAATTGTTAAAGAGGTTTACGATTTAAAAGATTTTGGGGTTGACAAAATACTATACACGACTTTTCAGTTAAAGAAAACTAGCTTACCAGGGCTAAGACACAGGTAGAGATGATAAGTCATTTTCGATTTATCCCTCTTAATGAAGCACTGTATGGTTCCATCTCGAGGGCCAGGCTGCAAGAAACAAGACTAACAGTCAGAATATATAACTTGCACTTCGCATATGACATTCTGACAATCATCACATAATCACTCCAATCATCACATAATCACTCGGGAACTCTCAAAACCATGAAGGATTATAGAACAGGCACAGAAACGCAGTTTGGCAAAGAAGAAGGAAGATAAACGTCAATGGATTAAAAAATTTACCTGTTTCAGGGACACAGGGAATGTGAGCTTTCCGCAGAACTCCGGGCTCCTAACAATTTCTTTGCACATTTCCCTCCATGCTCTGCAAACAGCAGCACAGGCTACAATATGCTTGCGTGAAGGCCAGGTGCTCTCACTGGCCTCTAACCTTTTAATCACATCACGGAGTAGCTCGGGAGGGAGATTAGCCCACCGGCTCTGCTGAATCACAGGGGGGTCATCATGAAGCTCATACACAGATCCCTGAGATTTTCCCCTGTGATGGCCTGAGAACTTCACTTCAAAGCTCCTTCTCGATAAACTCCCAAAGCCATCCCTCACATCACGAACAATACCACGGAATGACATCTACACTGACTGGAAATCCACTTGGCAAAGAAAGCCAGGATAGGTACACGTAAACCACAATCACACACAGGATGGCTTAGTGAAATCAAGATGAGCACAACAAAGCCCGTGAGTTAACCACAACAAACTGCATCGTGCACCACAAGACAAGAAATTAGAGAACGACATCTCTCAAGTTAATAGGACAATAAGTCAACGACCCAATTTTTGTACCTTTCCTAAAACTTCACCTTCTGTTGCAACTTGGAAAAACCTTTCTATACTATATATACACTAGAGATGCCGTATAATGCCTGCAAAATGAAAATACATCTGAATATGAAATGGAAAAGAGCCAACTTTCATAAGCTGTGGGTATATTTAAAAGAGATGACCAAGCTAAGAACCAAATCAGATAGAAGATGCTGAAGCAGCTGAACTGTACAAAAGCATACATTAAAGAGTCCTAGTCAAGGTTGGGAACTCGATCCCAATTGATTAAAAGCTTGTAACACTTCAGTGCAACACAGCTCAATAAACTAGTGCCAACTTGGACAGAGACTGATATTAAACCCACATCAGTTGAACAAGCCCATTTTGAAAGAATATGATTGGAATCAATCGCAATAGACAATTCAAGCTAGCCAACTTGCACTTAAAGAATCAAGGATAAACCCCAAGTACACAGATTCATAACTGCTAGAAAAAATGAACAAAAAAACTTACTCCCCCCCCCAAAAAAAAAAAACAATATTTTCCAGTTCATCGACAAACTAATTTCTTTGTTTTATCATCTTGATATAACTTAATAAAGCTTGCAGCAAATTAATAGGTCACTGTTAGAGTGAGGAAAAAAAAATTAGTTTTGTCGAAAATTATGTTCAGTTTTGGTCAAATAGTAGCTGTAGTTCACTGAAAAAAGTGATTTTGCTTCAGGATGATGAAAATGAAAATAAAATTAAAAAATAAGGGGTTCTCGAATGAGAATTCTTCAGAAAAGAGACTCACCAAAAAAAAAAAAAAAAAAAAACAGAATCGTCAAGAGAAAATCTCCAAGGCCAAGTCTTGACATTCAAAAAGAATAACCCAACAAAAATTATCCCAAAATTATACCAAAAAAATTCAAAAAATTGAATATTGCCGAAATCAGCATTTTGCACAATCTATCACAACATAAGACTAATCAAAAGCCCTAATAAGAGATCTACATACTTCTTCGCTCCAAGCTCCAAATTTTGACATCAATAGAGTTAAAAGTGTACCTTTAATACCCAGTTACTCCGAATACAAAAACAAATTGCAAACTTTATCGTATAATCCTCAATACTTCCCAAAAATTAAGAGAAATTTCTTTAAAAAATATTCCAAATTACCCAAAAAAAAAAAAAAAAAAAACTAAACTAAACCCTAACCTTATATAACAAATCTACACACTCCGTTCCAAAAAAAATCACACTTAGACGATCAGAGCCAAAAACCCTAACGGTATCACGAGTAAAACCACCGTTTTAAGTGGGAAAAGGATCCAAAACATACATCGTTCCAAAAGAGAGGAGGTGAGATTAGAGAGATCTTACGTACCTTATTCGCGTAGAGATCGATGGAGGGATCGAGATCGAGATCCCCCTTCTTATCGCCAACAACTAATTCGGGAGTCCCGAGCCCATTGGCTTTCTCTCTCTAGAAAAGGTTTTTTCTTCTCTCTCTCTCTCTCTCTAAACCTAGAAGACGACGGATCTCAAATCTTTATCAAATCCAGTTTCGGAGAGTAAAATGAGAAGGTCGTTGAAAAAAGGCTTTTGGAAAGAGGATGCGGGTGATTGAGTTTATCGCACCGTTGACTTTACCTTCTTTTAACCGACGGCGTCAATGAGAGATTTTGCACGCAAGTTACAATTGAAATTTAACGGGAAATTCCAATTGCGCACCACACTTGACTTAGTGAGCACATCCTACAGCAGTTAGGGATGTTTAAAGTATCAAAATCTATCTTTCTATAATGTGTGTGTATGGAGGTGAAGATGCGAATGATAAAACGGGACAGTAAGATGAGATTCTCATTATGAGATGGTACAATCGTCATCTCAACTCGATGATCAGTGCCTTCCTTCTTAATTTACACACTATAACTTATAAGATATATGCATATAAAAAATTGGGAAAATTCTATTTACACACAATAATTTACTTTTAACGGTCTGATTGCTCTTTACACCAAACTCTCATTTTGAAATGTCACTAATTAACTCTTACACCTAAAATTTTTTCCAATTTAACCCTCTCCATTCTCTCTAACTCCTTATGTCGTACGATCCCAAATTTTTTCAAAATTTTCTGAATCAAATATTAATTCCTAAGCTAAAAATATGTTGGTCGGATATTAATACCCGACCAAAAAATCATTTGGTTGATCGGGTATTAAAACCTGACCAGCCGCCAACATCTCCCTTATAAAAAGAATCATAAGTAATAATACATTGCAAATAAATACATATAAAAAACTAAGAATAATTTTAAATTGTATCTTAGATTTGTCCTCCGACACAAATTGCATGTTGAAAATTTCCATTTGAATAAAAAAAAAAAAACAAACTTCAAACCCTAATTTCACTTGTCATAGTAAATTCGAAGAATTTAAAATTCTTCCAAATCTTTTTAGAAATATGAGTGTAAAAAATTTAAGAGATTAAAAAATCAAATCAATGAATTTGTAGGATATGTATTTTATTTAAATTAAATTCTAATAAAAAATATTTTTTAGGGTTTTAGAGAAAAAGCAGAGAAAAAAGATGATTATTTATAGTTCTTAATTTTAAAAAGTCTTAATTTGGGATTTAAAAGGGTAACATAGTAAAAAAATAAATAGTAAACTTATAATTATTTACAAATTTTAAAACCGTACGTGAAGAGTAAATTTCCGTATGTATCCAAAAAATTGTATACTTTTAGACTTCTAAACAACCCATTTACTATTAGTAAAACAGGCTATTTTCAAGTATACTGAAAAACTACAACATTTGGCATGATTGATCACATGGCTTAGAGTAGGGCGGAGCAGAAAACGTAGAAAACCGAACTGAATTGCAAAATCAAACCGAACCGAACGGTTCGGTTTTCGGTTCGGTTCGGTTCGGTTTAAAAACCAAAATTAATTTCGGGTTAGGTTTCGGTGGTTTTAGCTCCAACCGAAACCGACCGAAAAAACCGAAACTTTACGGTTGTATTTTTTTTTATTTATTTTCAATATGTTTTTCTTTTAAATCTGTGATGAAAAACATATTATTGTTATTTTAATAGGTAGAAAAAGAAAAAAAATAGAAAGAAAAATTATTATTTTTTCTATAAAATACAAGTGTTTATCATATATTTAGTTTCAAACCCAAATAACCGAAAACTGACCGAACCGAACCGAAAATTCGGTTTCAGTTTTTTATGAAAGTTCAGCCAGTTTCGATTTCGGTTTTAATAGTGCGATTTGGTTTTCGATAGGAATTTTTTCCTCCAAAACCGAACCGAACCGACCGATACTCACCCCTAACCTAGAGAGATAAAAAAAAACAATCCAAATTTTATATACACATAGATCTAGTGATATTATAATGCAGGATGCCGATCATTAGTCTATCTATAAGAATCTCATCTCACTATCTCATTTATTCTGACAAGTTTATTATTCTTGTCTCTTCGTATATATGACCTTATGATGCCAAAACAAAGTGGCATCTATTTTTGCTCCATTTGGGGAAAAAAAAAATGTTAAAACACAAACTATAGATTCTAAAAGGACAAGTTATTTTTTTAATTTAGTTTCTTCCTAAACTTGAAATTCAATCTTAATTATCCACTAAATTAATAGTAAAATATTTTCCTAAAATAAGGATTTCTTAGAGTATTCATTTTATTGATCTTATTATCTCTCCCAATGTTTACAAATGTCAAGTGTCCCTTATTTACGGGAATTTCCAAAGGAGCACAATTTGTTTTTCTAGTGAGCCCACTTTTCCTAATGAGCCCACATCTTTTTTTTGAAATGAGAGAATTTTTCCTAGTGAGCACACCAAAATTTCCTCAACTATCCTTCTCTATTTTTCTCTCCCACTATCACATCTTCTCCCTCTCATTTCATTTTCCTCAGCTTTATCCCGAGCTTTAGACCCACCTCTCTTTATCCCGAGCTTTAGACCCACCTCTCTTTGTCGCCCCCTAATCCCAGTTCAGCTCCGTCGTATAGTGTAATTATATATCCTTCGCAATTTTTGGGTTACCTTGGAGCTACAAAGGGTGAGAAGATAGAGAGGTTGAAGGAAAGAGTATTTTTGTCCTAAAACTTGAATGGCAAAGTTGAAAATAAAAGCAAAGTTTTAAGTGGGTTTACTAGAAAAAAAAGATGTGCTCCTCTATAAATTCCCCTTATTTATTGGCATTAGAGAAAAGTTTGTCAGAATCATTGATGTATAAAAACTTTATTTAATGGCTCTTATATAACTACTTTTGACTTTTATAGGGCTCTCAAGAACAACACCTGTCATAATGTTTGCTCTACCAAGCATTTGATACGTTACGGATTACCGAAAAAACTGAACCGAACCGGATAACTTGGTTTTCTGTTCAGTTCGATTTGAAAACATAATTTTTTAACGGATTTCATTTCAGAGTTCGGTACTTTTTGTCCAAATCGAAACCAAACCAACTGAATAATTTATTGTTTTATATTGAAGATAGTAAATTTTGATCTGATAACTAAATAATATATATTTTTTGAAAATATTTCTTATAGAATCTTGTTTATTTTAGTGCGACATTTAGTATATAGTATATGGGCCATGAATATTTTATTTGTTGTTATTATTATTATTATTTTTTTTTACAACAGGACTTTTGGACCCAAAAAAATGGAAACCGATCTAAAACCTAACTGAACCAAAATTTCTGTTTGGTTTTGATTTTGAGTTAAATTTGGTTTACTAAGATTAGGTTTGGTTTTCAGTAGGCTAATTTTTATTTAAAATTAAACCGAACCAACAGACGCTCACCCTGCAACGTCATCACTAGAAGGAGGCAAGGTAAAGATTGCAAAAAATCAGGATGAACGTGAATTGTGGAAGTTCTTTGGACTTTAGATCCTAGAATTTTAATTATCTCATCAAAATTTGATGTGATCTTTGGTGGGAAAAAGAAATCAATGAAGGAGCTAATCATAGAATATCATGCACCTACTTAGAATTCTATGTTGTCTTATATAATACAACTACTCTTGACTTTTATAGGGCTTTAAAGAACAAAACCTTTCTTAATATTTGCTCTAACAAACATTTGGTGTGCGCTTGTTTCAAAAGTTGTTAGGCCAAGATTGCATAAAATTAGGGTTCATGTCAACTTTGGAAGTTCTTTGGACATTGGATCCTAGAATTTTAAATATCTCATCAAAATTTAATCTGATGATCGTAGGAGAAGATGACACGTGGCTCTTTATCCGGCTAATATTTGAATTTAATTTTGGTTGAAGACGGCATATATAGTTGTTTATCTATGCAAGCCGGTTCATAATTGATTATGGTACAATATGACCAATGGATTGATAATTAAGAGCAAGTTCGAGATATATACGAGTGCTTACTTGATTCAAATCAATTTTAAAACTGAAAAAAAAAGAAAAATAAAGATCAACAAGTACTCAGGAATTTGAATCGGGAGAGGCAAAATTACATGTAACTTTTTAGAAGAAATAAAATGAAAAAAAATCTCAATTTTGGTAGCTGACCGATTGCTTTGCAGATGGATTTAAAAATTTTAAATTGTAAATTTCAGCTAATTATCAAATCTAAATAACTACAAACTTCAATTAAAAATTTCAGAGAGAAAAAATATTACAGCGGTCTTTGTAAATTTGTAATGAAAATAATTGGAGAGGAATTTAAATATGCAAACTCTACTACTAAAATAAAAAAAAAAAAAAATCAAATTTCATATTTCAAGGCAAGAAATTAATTAAAAATAAGCAGCCAATACAAAATAGAACGCAATTACGGTTTTACGTGCACTAATCTTTTTGAAAATAAAAAGTGAAGATTTGCATATGATAATAACTCCAATTAAATAAGATATCAAATTCTAAACTCGTCAAAAATTAAATTTTAGATTCGTTATAAAATCAAATTTAGAGATTGAACTTAGATTTGATAGAGAAGACAGTAAGGATGATGACTGGTCTCATTGATTTTTTTTTTTTTTTAAAAAGCATTGCTAAATTATTGAGGGAGAGATTTAAGTTTAGATTGGATTTATTTTTAAAAAATAGAATTATTAATTGAAAAAGTAGAGGGGCAATTTTGTAAAACATGCTAAAGGCTATATATTTTTTACATTTTTTTTTTTTTGGTGGGGAAGGGGGCGGTTAGGGGGAATTTTGTAAAATGCTAAACAGCTTTTATTAGGGAGTTTCTAAAGGAACACACCAATTTTCCTAGTAAGCCCACTTTTTAATGTATTTTTTTATTCGGATTCAAATTCCGAATTATTATTAAATAGCTCAGTTGGAAAAATGGTGTGCTCTTTTGGAAACTCCCATTGCGAATACGAAGCTTTTATTGCATGAGAACAATATTGACAATATACATGTTATTTCTGATTTTAGACGTTCATCTGAAAGTTTGAGTTATTACATAATCAAGTTATCTTGCACACAACTAAAGCTGGGCTACAGGAAAGGTAATATACACGGTTATGAACCAATTTTTGGTTCTCTTTATATAAAATTTTGAATTAGAAAAATAAAATTTTTATTTTTAATTCAAAATTTTGTAAAGAACGACGGACTAAAAATTGGCTCATCAATGCATCTATTATTATCCCCGATTACGGTCCCACCATGTTAGTCTGGTCAAGTCCGATTGGATTTTGTTGGTCGTGACGAAAATAAGTAAAATTGTGAAAGTAGGGCGCAATAGGTAACATCTCGGGTTGAAAAGATCATTACTATGAAAAGAAATTAATACGATTTTCTAATGATGACTCAAAGTCAACTCTTATTCTTAATAACACAAGAATCTCTCTCTCTCTCTCTCTCTCTCTCTCTCTCTCTCTCTCCTCTAGTTTGGTTTGTTTCGATTCTTATAACATAAAACAATAATGCTCAATTATCACTATAATTTATAATTTTTAGTATTTTAATATAGTGGAAGAAATTCTAATATATATTTAAAACTTCTGAAAGTGACCAACCTTCGCCCACTTATAAGTTCCCTGATAAGCATGATACGGGATCTGACCAAAATGCTAAGTGAGCATTACTAACATCCATATCTTCTTCTTCTTCCCTCTATCAAGCTCCATTGCCGAAACGATGGGAGATAAGAAGCCTTACATTACGATGGTCATCGTTCAGGCCATATATTCAGGCATGGCCATGCTCTCCAGGGCTGCCTTCAACGGAGGCATGAGCACGTTCGTGTTCGCGTTCTATAGGCAGGCGATCACCACCCTTCTCCTGCTGCCCCTCGCCATAATCTTCGCCAAGTAGTTTTAATTTATCACGTCACAGACGATGTTCTTCGTTTTATTAAGTTTGACGTGCTTGTTTTGTTATATATACAGAAAGAGTATGCCCCCCTTGCCGTTCAAGCTGATGATCAAGATTTTCTTGCTCGCGCTGTTAGGGTACTATTGAAACTTATTTCTCAAGCTTGTTAGTTTGTTCTGTTCAGTGAGAGACACAAATTTTACTGAGTAATGGTTTGCTTTGAGTCCAGGTACACGATAAACCTGAACATGCATAGCATCGCCATAAACCTGACCTCTGCGACTGTGGCATCAGCAACTACGAACATGATATCTGTCTTCACATTTATTGTAGCAGTTGTGTTTCGGTAACTAAATTATCAGAAACCATACATGCATGTCAGTATAATTCTTACGAAATCTTATCTGATACTACCATGTATATATGCTTACATGCAATATTTAAAATAGCAATAACGATAACGTAACGTAACATTTTTCCTCTGTTAGCTTGTATCGCATATAACGTAATGCATAATGTAGGTTATACAATTTTCTATTTATTTAATAAAAATAAATATAAACTATATAAAATGTTTTCTATAAATTGAAATATAAATTAAACATATCTTAAAAAAGAATATAAAATTATTTTATAATCATAATCTACTCTAATTTTACAATAAATTTCATATTTATCTTCATAAATTATATTAGGTCTGCAACTGTAATTTCAGTCATCATTTAAACAAAAAAATAATATTCCAATTTTTCATTTCAATTCCGGTTATTATCATTTTATAATTTATATTTTGTAATGTTCAATTTATCTTATTTGTAATTGTTGATTTCAGTTGAATTAAAAATTCAATACAATCAACAAGATATTTCAACAATCGGAGAGGAATTACAAGCGAACAAGAAAACAATCGCAAATTAACAAGTTAGCAATTCCACAAACAATCAAGTAAGCCAACAACTAATCAAGTAATAAAATTACAGCAATTCGCTAATAATCAAAATAATAATCAACAACTTTATAGAAATTACTAAAAATATAATTGTAAATAACGTAACATAACGTAATTTAACGTAACGTTACGTTATATTAAAATAACATAAAAAACGTACTGTTACGGTATATTAAGTTATTTCCGGTTGTTATGTAGGCTGGGTTCCGTTAGGTTACGTAACCCAATATCACGTTATTTTCAACATTGCTTATATGTTACAGGGAGGAAGTGATCAGATTGAAGACTCACCCATGCATCGCCAAGGCCATAGGAGCGGTAATTTGCCTTCCCGGAGCTCTAGTTATCGCGTTATACAAAGGCCCTCAGTTGAATTCATTCGTCCATCGTCGCCCGATTCTCAACGTAAGCAGCCAAAACCAACCATTCCAATTCAAGCCCGAGCAAGACATGGATCATCGGAAGCTTTCTCATGGATCATCGGAAGCTTTCTCATGGTCCTCGTTTCGCTCTGCTGGGCTTTATGGTTCGTGTTACAGGTATCGGCCGTTGCTTCATTCTCAACCTCTCTCTCTCCAATAAATCCTGCATCAAATGCTAAGTTTGTAGCATTTTTTTTCATCTCTAGGCGATATTACTGAAGGAGTACCCTTCCTGGATTTGGTGCTCGGCTCTCGTAAGCCTCTTCAGCGCAATCCAGTGCTTTCTCGTCGCCATTGTGGTGGAGCGAGACGCGTCCAGGTGGAGGCTGCACTGGGACGACGGACTTCTCGCAGTCGTATACAACGTAAGCGTGCATTGATCAGTCCGCACCCAACTCTTTCTTATTGTGGATGGTTGGTTGTGTACTGACAGCTGAGATTGCAGGGTGTGCTTGTGGCGGGGCCCGTGCTGTACCTGCAGACATGGTGCGCGCATTCACAGGAGAGGCCCCGTTTTCGTGGGGATGTTCTTCCCGTTGGCGCTCATCATCACCCTTGCGGCTTCGTCCTTCCTCCTAGGCGAAGTCATCAATCTTGGGAGGTAATCGGATCGAACTCTTGTCTAGATATTTATCTGCTTATATCACTTATCGCGCTTGGTGATCTCGAATGTTACGCAGCATTTTGGGCGGAGCTCTTATGGTTGTGGGCCTTTACTGTGTTCTGTGGGGAAAGAGCAAAGAGAGGAGGGATGATATGGTGAGTTCAAATGCTGAGATTACAAAGGATAGCAACTCAAAGATTGAAGCGGCAGAGGGTAGAGACTCAAACGTTTGAGCTTAGATTTGAATTAGGCAGTAATTAAAATACTCCTATTTATTGTCAGAAATTAAGTCGTATGCATTCTTTTGTTAATGAGCTAGCGGACTATATAACTTATAATAACAACCAAATATTTTTTTCTGACACGGAAAGCTAGAAAGTCCCTCCGGATTCCATTAAAGCAATAATAATAAAATAAAGTTTTAGTTCTGGTCTACCAATATGAATGACCTAAAAAAGTTTATATTACAAAACATTATTATAAAAGTATATAAAAAACTAGCCACAAACTGTAAAAACTAAATTAGACCTACCTTTCCAATAACTAAGTGATGGGTTCACTGTATCACTCATCGGTCCTCCTAAGCATCTCCTACTCTTCATGTGGTGGAATAACAACCAAATGTTGTCGTTTGCTTGGTCCACTATCATGGCTTTAGCTACAAATGTCTCTCTCTTAAGAGCTACTCAGCTAAAAAAAACGAAGTATTCGGTCGGAATAAGCAGTCCTATCCGTTCACACCTCCCACCCTCACTAGAACTAGTCTAAAACTCTCATTTAGATAATTTCACTCTCTTTTAAACAAAACTATATATACTTTTTTTATTTAATTCTATTTTTATCATCATTTCCTTCCTTAAAGAGTTTCTCCATGTCTCTCTCTCTCTCTCTTCTGCATAATACAAACATAAAACAACCAAATGCGCGCATCTCTGTACAGCCTGCAGGCCAAGGAACCATAGGCTTCAAGCCAGCACTGTCGGCCTACATGACATCAACGGAACGTTAAGGATAATATATACGCATCAGTTATGGTCGTTACAGAAACGAGCGAGAGGGGCACTGCAACACAACAGAAGCCTCATGTCGTGTGCATGCATGTCGTTCCCTGCAGCCCAAGGCCACATCCACGGAATGCTGAAACTGGCCAAGCTCCTCCATTCCAAAGGCTGCCACATCGATCACCTTCGTCCACACCGATCGAGTTCAACTACAGTCGCATTCTAGCGAGCAGCGGTCCCTGATCCTCTCCGTCGAGGGACTGAAAGACTTCCGGTTCGAGGCCATATTCCTGATGGCCTACCGCCCGAGAGATTTCATCCCTGTGTCTTGCCATCAAGAACAACATCATATGGCGGCTACCCTTTGCAGGCTTTTGAAAAGGCTTAATGAAGTTGCAGCTTCACTCTTGAAGTTGCAGCTGAATTCGGGATCCCTAGCTAATGTTTTCTTTTGCTCGGCCAGTGCTTGTGGCTTCATGGGCAGCATTCAGTATATAGAGCTCGAAGGAAGAGGCATTCAGTATATAGAGCTCAAAGGAAGAGGTCTAGTGCCGCTCAAAAGTTTGAAATTGTTGTTTGCTTAAAAAAAATCACAGGGGTCAAAACCGACATTTCACCGTACGTTGGGCTCAAGTGATCTGAGGGAAATTCTATTTGCACCCGGCATTTTACTCTTAAAGCACGGTTTTGAAATTTATAAATAATTATAACTTTGTCATTGTTTTTTTAACTAAATTACCCTTATAAATTACAAATTAAAACTTTTTAAAATTTTGAATTACAACTCATCGTCTTCCTCCTCTATTTTCTCTCTAAATTCTAAATAATTTTTTTGGTATTTAATAAAAAACACATCTCCTATAAAATCATCAATTTGATTTCTTAACCTCTTAAATTTTTTTTATATTAACGTTCCTGAAAAGATTAAAAGAATTGTAAATTCTTTGATTTCACAGTGACAAGTGAAATTTGGATTTGGAATTTGAGTTTGAGTTTTTTTATTCAAATGGAAAATTCCAATATGAAATTGGTGTGAGAGAATAAATCTAAGATACAATTTGAATTTTTTTTTTAGATTTTATACATATTTGTTTGAAATTTATTGTTAATTAGTTTTTTTTTATGGGGGAGACTTCGTTTGTTGGTCGGGTTTTAATACCCGACCAGCACGTTTCTTGGTCGGATATTAATACCCGACCAAAATATTTGAGGAGGGGTATTTTGGATAAAAATTTGGATGCAGAGAGTAAAATGATTGTATTTCAAAATAGGAGTTTGGTGTAAAGAGTATATAGGGCGCCAAGTGTAAAATGCAGTGCGCAAATAGAATTTCCCGTGATCCAATCCCAAACGGGTACTAAACTATGTTGGCCATCCCAGAACGCTAAGTGAGAGTTTCGAAGTTGAGTATAATAATTTATACACTCTTTATATTATAAGAAATTTGAATTATCGTGGAGTCATGAGGACAGGAAGAAGGAGGGAAGGAAGAAGGGTGTCATCAAGAAAATCTACTCAATCTCTCATTTCTAAGAACCAGTGCCTTTTATTTCTATGTTTTTCCCTTCCCCGCACCGCATGTTAAATGTTATACAACAATTTTTCAAACTAAAAATAATAATAATAAGTTTTTTTTCTCTCTCTTTTTTATTAAATTGAAATCTAGAACAACAAAATAATAGCAATTTTTGATCAAAAAGAAGAAAACAGAACTAAAATCTCCATATCTACTTGTAGGCCCACTAAATTAAATTCAAGCCCACGGACAAGTTGCAGCCGTAGGAACTAAAAAATAGAATAACAAGCTGTTGTCGGCGAAAAAATTCTGGAAAGCAAAGCAGAGCCGCGGATTTAAATATAGAAGTCCGCAACTCAGCAGATCCGCGAGCCTGAAAATTGAGGTTCGCGACCCAGTGATGATAGAACAGCTTTGCGAATCTAAAATTGAGATTCGCGACACTACCCATAACTTTCGGGTAGGAGTTTAATACAAAGTCACCCGACCCGAACAAAAGAATTACCACCTCGGATCGTGGGGCTAACTGCCAAACGAATGCAGCGGTGTCACTTCGATCGTGGGAACAACCGCCTAACGAATATGGCGGTACTTCTCGAGTAGTGGAAGCTAACGGTCGAGCAAATATGGCGGGACGTTATTCCAAGCCCCCTATAAAAGGCGGGAGAACGAAAGAGACAGAGGCAGACACAGAGACGGACGTCTTCTCCCAGAAATTACCCCTTGTGATCAAGAGTAAAGAGTTCTTTTCCTTTCCTTTAGCCAACTGAGAGAGATTGTACGGAGTGTCAACGGAGAGCAGGATCGTCCTCCATACCTACTTAGAAACCCAGCCTTAAACAAAGAGGAAAAGCTATCTTCCTCATCTTCTGTAAATGGAAAACCGTTAGATTGTAATCTTTTATTGAAAGATTATCAGTAAAGAGAGAGAATACAATTTTTATGGCGAACAGAAGATTGGCGACTCCGCTGGGGATCGAACCCAGAATCTCTGGTGATCTGGTGGTAGCTCAATCCGACAACATTCCAGTTGGTAGTATGGTCGACTCGCTCACCATTCACGTCGACCAGGAAAGGTATGAAGAATTTCTTTCTTCAGGCTCCAAGAGCCTTACTTTCCTAAAGAGATACCATAAAATTTCCGAGGGGTCAATCCCTAAGGAGACGGTAATAGCCCAGTTAAGGGAGTCAAAGGACCAAGTTAGTCCGAAATCCTCTTCCCTAACATTGGGCTCTATGCCAGTTTCGGCAAAAACTCTTGATCTCTCAAGCAAAGTGGGTCAAAGTCCCCACCTCAACAAGGGAAAACGACCACTACCCGCTCCGTGAAACTGTCATGCAGAGAGGGATGTTCCTCTCACTCGCACAACGAGAAGAAACCTGAGGAGAAGCAGAACCCGTGCCCTCAGCAAGAACTCGCAACAAAAGGAAACCGCCAACTCATCCCAGCAAAAACTTACCACACAAATATGGAAGCCAAAAAGCGAGGTTGGTCGAGGTACTGAAGGATTTACTCACGTTCCCTACAGGAAGCGAAGTAAGCCCATCAAAATTTCGGAGGGAATGTCTGATCACATGATCAACGAAACTCGCGGAACCTGCGAACCTCAAATTCGCGGACCTATCTGCAAGGCTGCGACTATGTCGTTCGCGAAGCCATTTCCCACAAATGATGACGTCACAAAGAATCCCAGTGCAAGAGATCTTAGGGAACTCCTGAACAAAAAAAGGGAAGAATTCTATATATCTCACTGTCACTGTGAACGACTGATCAATGCAGTATTGTCTCACTGTCATTGTTCAGCCCATGCCAGATCTTCAGTATTTCGTCGGTTGTCGACTCCATCGACATCTTCATCCCGACTGGCGAAGAGGAGGCGACGAAACGGGCTTGAATTTTCTGAGCCAGAATATCCTGTAGTGTCATCTAATATGACAAGTGCCGGAGAAAAGAAGAAGAAGGCGAAGAAAGTCTTCGAAGTAGAGCTTCTTACAAGTTCCAAGGATCTGTTCAATGAAGAGCGAGGAGTTTTTCGAAACACTCGACTCAGAAGTGGGATGGCAGTCCCCATGAATTATAGACAGATGGCTGGAGTCTCTTCCGATGAAGAAGATATAGTCAGATCTGTTATGGCTGAATCGCAGACATCCGACTCATTCCTAGAAGATTCTATCTCTGTATATATGACCCAAAATAACATCTCAGAAGAGTTCATGCAGAGAATGGATGAACAAGACAAGCATATACAGCAACAGCAGAACGCTCTCAGCGAGCTTAAAGATATGCTGCATGTCCTGATGGAATTGGAGAAAGCCAGGCTAAAGGATACAGGAAAGAAGACAGAAGAAGAGGATCTTCGCAATAATGAGAAAGAAGAACATCATGAGGATAACGGCAACCGTTCCATGCATCAAGAAGGAAAGACCGAGGCTATTTGGGTGGAGAGCTTCCAAAACCAGCTAAACGCCCTCATGCATAAGGGCGATTTACAAGAGCTCGGCGTGCATGGTAAGACCGTATCCCATGGAATGGGAAAGTGTACCATTTCCAGAAAGTTACAAACCGTTGAAGCTCAAATCTTTCAATGGTAAAGGATCGCCGAATCAGCATCTCTACTATTTTAAATCTCAGATTGGACATTTAGCCGGAAATGACCCTATTATTACGAGAGTATTCGTTAGTACCTTAACGGGACTAGCTTTTGAATGGTTCCGAAAACTAGAACCGGGAACCATCAATTCATGGAGTGACATGGAGAAAATATTTCTCACCAGGTTCTATGAAGATGATATGGAGGTATCAATGCCAGCGCTTCTAGCTACTAAACAAAAGAAAGGAGAGTCAGTCCGGGACTTTATCAAAAGATTCAGAAATGATTTTCTCAGATGTCCGCATGGGATGCCAGAAAAGACCTTGGTAGAAACCTGTCGATATAATTTATCGACTAAGGTTCTAACCAGAATGGGAGCAGTGAAGTCCTCAACCTGGAAAGATCTCGCCCTGCAAGCTGAAGAAGCTAAGAAAATTGCCCAAAGACATGAAGAAGAAGGAGGTGAGGAGAAACCGAAGCGAAGTGGCGATAACAACTATAAGTCCCGATCCCGAGGATATAAGGGAAAGGAGGCGATGGTCACTGATACGCCGCAACCCGCGAATACTTCCCCAAAGCTCCCTCCTCAGACACGAATGCCGCAAAAGCAATACTCCTTTAAAGACGAGCATACAAAGACTATCTTCAACCTCCTTATGAGTAAGAAGATACTGAAGCTGCCGGAGTCCAAACGTCCAGAAGAAGCAGGGAAAGTTAACGATCCTAACTACTGTGTCTACCATAGGATCGTTAACCACCCCACCCAAAACTGCTACATCCTCAAGGATAAAATTCAAGCCTTAGTAGATGCTAATGTCATCAAGCTCAAAGAGCATCAGAAGAAGGTGACCGCGAACATGGTGACTGTCAAGTTCGGCAAAGCACCCGATTGGATAGAGTCAACAGTTCAAGATGGAGTGCAGCCCATCTCTAAGGACACGATGCAGGTCTTAAATTTTGACCCGCACCAACAGCAAAAGAAAGGATTGTTCCCCTTTAAAACTGATAGGGGGGATACTGTGGGTACATCCAGACCTCCTAAGGGATGAGCAATGGAGTTCCAGTTCATCTGGAAAGAGACAAAGGGGAAGAATCTTTACCTCTAATGTCGTTTCCGTAATACCTGAAGATGATGGGGTTATTCCTGCTTTGACTGATTCGGAAGAAGAAATCAGAAATTCTTTGGTAGCCGATGCAGATCCTCCTCCCGCGGGGATCCGTTCAGGAAAAGGTTACTTGAAAAACTACGGCCATACAACAGATTCTCGACCACCTCCAGAAAAAGTCAAACAAAAGGAGCTGAGGTTTGATAAAATTTTAAAAAGAAGGGAAAAGAGCCCGCGGAGGATTCGCGGAAGTCATTTCAGTTCGATATTCTAACACAGTTGGCCAATATTCCTGCAAGGATAACCTTGTACGAGCTCCTGAAACTCTCTAAATCTACTAGAGAAGTTTTAAGAGAAGCTCTGCAAGATTCAGAAGCATTCCTGGCACAAATACTAGAGGTGAGTGAGGAAAAAGAATCTCTTTGCGCAACCTGTCACCATGTCTCGGGTAAGACCGTCCCCTACATCGCTTTCACTCCAGAAGATATGCAAGTCAGGAGCAACAAGCATCACCGCCCTTTATATTACAAGGGATACATAGGGTCTACGGAAGTTGACCGCATTCAAGTTGATCCAGGCTCAGCCTTGAGCATCATGCTACGAAGAATGCTACGATATCTTGGAGTGCCGATGAATAGATTAGCGGCATCCAACACCACTATTTTCGGATTCAATGCTAACGGCAGTAGACCGTTGGGAAAAATTAAGCTTGAGTATCAAATCGGCGATCTGAAGACGGAAGTCACGTGTTACGCGATAGATGCGGACACGTCATACAATCTGCTACTGGGGAGACCTTGGATCCACAGCAATCTCATTGTGCCCTCCACGTTACACCAATGCATGAAGTATGTCGACAAAGACATGAACGTGAAGACGCTCGTTGCGGAAAAACAACCCTTCAAAGGAGTTAAAAATTACTTTACTAACGCGTTGCTGTATCAAGATGCGTTCGTGTTACGGATCAGCCCGTTCCAGATGACTCTGATAGCGGCGAAGAGGCTGATACAGAATCAGGATCCAAAGATTCGAAATCCGAGGATGTAATCTGGGACGGTGAGCCCATTATGATAAGCCTCGAAGGCCTTGATGTAAATAACGCCGTTCACTCTGATGGTGAATGGGTGATAAATGAAAATCTGGAATTTGCTTATTCTTCTGGTATTGAGTCTGAGCCCTCAAGCACTAGCACAGATGCATTCAGCGACTGTGTAAATGAAATATATTCTCTGACTTCCTTCCAAGCACCTATCCGATCATTCTTACACGAATTAAGTGATGACGTTGAAAGTGCTAACCAGATCATTTTTGAGGTTCCTCCCAAAAACGAAACCCAAAAGGCCATAGTATTTGGAAGAGCAAGTCACAAGAACAAAAAGAAATGCTTAAATTCTGAGGAAGAACAGGAAAAATCCGAGTTCTTCCATTACGATGAAAAATCTCGTAGATTAATGAAGAAAATAGGGTACAATTTAGCCGAAGGCAGGGGGTTGAAATTCGAAAAGGAAGAAGGACAATCCTTTAACCCTATATCCCAGAAGGAAAAATGTCAGATTATTACCAGAAAACTGGCAGGGGGTTGGGATACGTCACCACTCCCGAAAGTTTCTTAGATGAAAAAACCGAAGAACGACAGTTCGATCATTCGTCAGAATCACCATGCTGGGACTCAGATGTCAGTATTGGTATGATTTTCCGCGAAGTGTCCGTGAACATGGCTTCCGCGATCCAAGAAGATGAAGAAATCTCGCCGGTAAGAGATGATCTCTGGGCCAAGCATCTTAATATGAAGTGGGAGATTCAATTTGAACAACGCGAGCCTCCAACTGAAGACAAAGTGATCCAAATTAATATGGGGGATGAAAAGAATCCTAAACCCATATTCATAAGTGAGAACCTATCCTCGGAAGAAAGGGAGGAGTTGATATCCCTCACTCGCGAATACATTGATATTTTCGCTTGGAGTTATGAGGAAATGCCTGGATTAGATCCAAACATGGCAGTTCACAAATTAAACATCCGGCCAGAGGCTAAACTAGTGAAATAACAGCAACGAAGATTCCGCCCAGAAATCATGGAAGCTATAGAAGCTGAAGTCAGGAAGCTGATTGAATCAGGCTTTATTCGCGAGGAACAGCACCCTAATTGGGTCGCGAATATAGTTTCCGTGACCAAGAAAAATGGAAAAATCCGAGTTTGCATAGAATTAGGGATTTAAATGAAGCTTGCCCTAAAGACGAATTCCCGTTACCTATCACGGATATTATGATAGATAATACTTGTGGGTATGAGCGTATGACGTTCATGGATGGATTCTCGGGGTATAATCAAATAAAAATGTACCCTGATGATGAGAAGCATACGTCATTCAGAACACCACTCGGGGTATATGGTTATACAGTCATACCCTTCGGCCTGAAGAACGCAGGTGCTACGTATCAACTCGCCATGAACACAATATTCCAAGAGCACCTCCGGAAGACAGTGGAATGCTATGTAGATGACCTAGCGATTAAGAGCAGGAACAAGGACGATCACTTGAAAGATTTGAAGATAGTATTCGACCTCATGAGGAAGCACCAGCTCAAGATGAATCCAACTAAGTCTTTCCTAGGGGTTTCCAGTGGGAAATTCCTCGGTTTTGTTGTAACATCGAAAGGGATACATTTCGATCCAGATAAAGTCAAGGCTATCCAAGATATGCCACCTTCCCGTAATCTCAAATAGTTAAGGGGGTTGCAAGGCAGGCTAGCGTACATCCGCATGTTTATATCAAATTTGTCTGGTAAATGTCAGCCTTTTACCAGATTAATGAGGAAAGGAGTGTCATTTATTTGGGATAGCGCATGCCAAAAGGCTTTTGAAGAAGTCAAACAATATCTCATAAAACCACCAGTACTTGTAGCTCCAATCTCAGGAATACCTTTCCTGCTATATGTAAGGGCCATGGACCATTCCTTGAGAGCTTTGCTAGCACAGAAGAATGAGTCAGGTCACGAACAAGCCATTTATTATCTAAGCAGAATGATGGTTGGGGCAGAACACCGGTATAATCCAGTGGAGAAGGAATGTTTAGCTTTAGTGTTCGCAGTACAGAAGATGCGACACTATTTGGTTGGACAAACCATCCACATTGTATCTAGAGTTAACCCTCTGAGAATATTAATGACTAAGCCTGGATCGTTAAACTCAAGACTATCCAATTGGGCTATTTTGTTATCACAGTATGATATGCGTTTTGTCCCACAAAAGTCTATTAAAGGACAGGCCGTCGCCGACTTCTTAGCAGAACATCCAGTCCCGGCATCCTCGAAGTTATACGAGCAAATCCCGGGAGAGTTAGAAGAATGGGACTTGATCCAAGAAAAGGATGACTCGCGAAAGTCTTCTGAGGCAAATACAACCTCAAAAGGTATGTGGCAGTTTTTCTTTGATGGTGCCTCCCGAATGGGATTCGAAGGAAAGATGACAACGGGAGTAGGAGTTGTTTTCATCTCTCCCCACAACTACATCATCCATCGAGTTTACTCATTAACAAATTCGTGCTCCAACAATATCGCGGAATATAACACTCTCTTAATCGACTTAAAAATAGCCAAACAACTAGGGGTCAGATATTTGGAGGCATATGGGGATTCTCAACTTGTAGTGAATCAAGTAAAAGGGGAGTACGAGGTCAAACATGAAGATCTCCTGCCGTACTATCGTGCGGTAAGCAAGATCGCCGATGATTTCGACGGTTTCTATATCAGCCACATAAAGCGCCACCGAAATAGTTATGCAGATTCGCTAGCTTCCTTTGCTGCTATGCTAGCTTTGCCCAAGCATGCTAGAAGGCAGATTACGGTGGGAAGCAAAGAATTATTTCATCCTAAGAATAAGCTCAAAGAAGAAATGAAGAAACCACAGGAAGACGAAGCACACGCTTTCGAGTCAAGCCTGGAACCAAGGGATTGGCGTGTTCCTTATATAGACTATATCCTTTACGGTATATTATCCGAAAGTCCAAAAGAAGCTAGGGCAATTCAGAGAAGGGCTATTAGGTTCTACTACAACGCAGAACTCCAGACATTGTATAGGAAATCTTACGACGGAGTCTTACTTCGCTGTCTCTCCAACCGCGAAGCTAAAATGGTGCTCGAAGAAGCTCATGCTGGCATCTGCGGGGCACACCAGCCGGGACCGAAATTCTGGGATAGAATTCGGAGGATGGGTTATTACTGGCCAAAAATGATGGCGGAAGCGGTTGACTACGCCAAGAAATGTAGAGCCTGCCAAATACATGCAGACTTTATACACCAAGCTCCAGAGTATCTTCACCCAACGGCTACGTCATGGCCATTTGAACAATGGGGTATGGACATTGTTGGGCCAATCTCCCCGCCATAAACAAGAGGACACCGGTTTATCTTAGCTATAACAGATTACTTTTCAAAATGGACTGAAACCATTTCCCTGGCTGAAGTAAAGTCGTCGGATGTTATCAAATTCATCAAACACCACATGCTTTACCGCTTCGGAGTGCCCAGAAGGATCATTCATGATAATGGGTCTCAGTTTGTGAGCCAAGTATATTCTAGATTTTGCAACAAGTACAGGATCGAGAATATAGCGTCATCGCCATATTACCCCTGCAGCTAATGGTCTAGCAGAAGACTTCAATAAGACCACTGTAAAATTTCTTAAAAAGTTTGTTTCATCCAATCAAAGGGACTGGGACGAGAAGCTCGGAGAATGCCTGTGGGCGTATCGTACCACGATTCGAACCCCCCCACTAATGCCACACCCTTCTCTTTGGTGTATGGATCAGAAGCAGTCTTACCTTTGGAAATTCAAATCCCGTCATTACGAGTTGCATTGATAACTAGAATGACGCGAGAAGAAAGACACCAACAAAGGCTCCAAGAATTAGAAGTTTTGGATGATAAGCGCTTAGAAGCTCAACAGAATATCGAGCTATACCAAGCAAGGATCTCCAGAACCTTTAATAAAAAGGCTAAGTAAAGAACTTTCAAGAAAAGTGATATGGTCTTGTCAGTCAGAAGACCGATCATAACTAGTCAGAAGCTTAGAGGAAAGTTCCAGCCGAAGTGGGAGGGACCCTTTGTCATTGATACGGTCTACTCCAACGGCGCGTATCAGTTAACAAAGCCGAATGGTGATAAGATCATGATGCCGATCAATGGCAGGTTCTTGAAGAAATATTATTCTTAGCAAAAATTGCGGAACACCAGTTGTAACCTGACCCGGGTAGTTCGACACAAACCATGAGTCAAGGTTTGCCTGTAATCGGGAGTTCATTAATAAAGATTTATGGTTCAGGGTTGAAAATCTTTAAAGCCGCGAACCAGATTTCTTTTTATTTGCCCAGTTAAAAATTACCTCTGGCGAATCAGATTTTTCTTTTTCCAAAATTGCCAAGTTAAATATTACCTCTGGCGAACCAGATTTTCTTTCTACCAAATTTGCCAAGTTAAATAATACCTCTGGCGAACCAGATTTCCCTGTCCATCAAGTTTGCCAAGTCAATAACACATTTGGCGAATCAAGTTTATCAACAAGAAGTTCTTTCATTCATAGTAGTTTTGGGTACTTAGAAAATTGTGATTCATTTCGAAATTATCAAGTTAACAGTTACCTCTGGTAATCAACATCAGAATAATCTTTCAGATACTCTCAGTTACTTAGAAAGAAAAGCACTTCTTTATTCATCATCAGAACAAAATTACAGAGAATTCTCTAGTGTTGTACAGTCAACAAGAGTGGTAAAAAAAAGAGAGAAAACTAGCTTCTGTAACCGTTTCTTTCGATATGGTTCAGATCAAAAAGTTTGCTCCTGCAGGCTCTTCTTCTGGAATGACAGACTTGCTTCTGTAACCATCTCTTTCGGCATGGTTCGGATCAAAAAGTTTGCTCCATGGCCTCCACTTCCAATTTGCTCTTGTAGCCTCCTTTTGAAGGACGGCTTAAAGGCATAATCTTGTTTTTTCTTTCCGACCACAATCAGAGACCTCCTGATTGGTTCCCCCAGTGATGATGCCAGTGAATTGATTAGTTCAAAACTGGGCATACCAAATGCACACCCCAAACGTATAACGTGAGGGGTTGCACAAATTCAAGGTCCTGGTCATTAGTACCCCAACCTTGTGGGATACTAGGAAAGAAGAAAAACAATGCCCCAGACCCGAAATCTTTTCTCTCATGAAAAATTTATGAGACCTTCCAAGCCCCTTGAGGCATTGGAAGCAATTACGAGCCCATCGGGTCTGGGTCATTGTTAAGGAGAATGACTACGGTTATCTCCTACAGCCAGGTTAAAATCCTGTTAAAAAGAGAAGAAAAAGAAGGAAGAGGAGAATCTAAATCAGAATAAGAAGTTCACCTTAATTAAGGAAAATGACTACGGTCATAAGAACCGTTTTGGTGAAACACACCGCTGGATTAAGGCGGTTTGGAGGCCTTGTAATATGCCAACTCTTATCCATCACTTCGGTTGGAGAAGAAGAAAAGATGACTATACAAAACAATCGACTACAAAAGAAAGGAAAAGAAGAGAGTCACAAAGAAAATTCTCACGGCTGAATGATCTTCCATTGAAGAAGTCAGGTGTCTTATATAGACAAGTTTGGTGACTATGATCTCCAGTTTGGAAGAGATAAAGCCGAGATCTTTGGCTAAGATCTTCAGTTCAGATCTCAACAGAATTCATTACTGATACATGGGACGTTTGGATATCCAACCCGGAGATCTCGTCATAAATACTGGCAACGCTTGGGATCCCACGCCCAACGGCTTCGTCCCAAGGCTCGCAGAAGTCTTTACAAATTCCGAGGAATTTTGGGTCGCCCCGAGAAGTTTCTAAGTGCGAGTGCAGTCCGCAAAGGCTAAGATTACGAATTTAGCATGAAACCGCAAACTTCCGGACGGAACGTCGCGAACTCAAGTCCGCAACCCTTGGAAGTCAGGATCACACATCAACTATGAGTTTAGTTAATTCGCGAACCCCTGAATGTGAAGTCCCTGAATGTGAAGTCACAAACCCGACAAAGATCCGCAAAAGTTACGTGACAGATATACGGATACCAGAATGTTACGGAGATTCGCGAATTTCAAACTAAAGTAGGCGAGTTTATTGTAAGAGAAATGCTAAGGTTGTGCTTTAGAAATACAAAACCAAGATTAAGTTCTTTACATAAACAAGGAGTCATGCCATATCAGGAGATGGTTACAAGAGAAGAAAAAAATACATATATATATATATATGCATGGACCAGTTTCTACAACTCAATGGTTCAAGAGAACTTTTATTTTCTCCTCTGCGTCATCAATATCTTGCTGAAGGATCTCATAAGCTTGAACAGTAGCTTGGCGACGCAGTTCCTCGTCACTAGCAATAACATTATGCGCTGCAGCAGCCTCCAGCGAATCCAATTCAGTTTGCATCGCCTGGAGATCCCTGGATATATTGTCCCTCTGATGCGACAGATTAGCAAGATTCCTCATTGACTCATCACGTTCCTTAGTAATCTTGGCTAGGAAATCTTGGGCTTTGGCAATGGTCTCTTGAGCCTTAGTAATAGCTTGGTCATGGCCCTTGACAATTGAAGCAGCGGCTTCCACTTGAAGAACCAGAGACTCGCGGTCTGATTGATCTTTTTCTAGGGAGGCTTTGCAAACATTTGCCTTCTCCTGAGTCTCCTTCTGAGACTTAAGCTGTTCCTCTTTCAGCTTCTGGAAAATAATTTCCACTGTCTCAGATTTATCAGCACTTCTGGCTTTCGACAGGAATTCAGTATGCTTTTGAAGCTGAGTTATCATAAGTCTAAAAGGAGTAGCTCTATTCTCTCCACCAATGCTAACGTTACCAGTTAGATAAATGTTGAGAACATTGGCGATTGAAGCAAAAGGAATCCCCTTCAGTATTTTCTCAATACAACGGTCCAGAAAGTGAAGGAAAGTCTCCACTGTGTCCGTCAGCAAATCAGTCTCAAGCATGTCAATCTCTGCATGAGAGGGAGTAATACTGGATGAGGTGGAGGCGGGTTGATCCGCAACCAAGCTGGTACTAGGAGGAATGGCACCTCTAGAGATCTCCGCAGAGCTACCAATCATAGCCTCCTGAACTATAACATCGGTTGGAACAGTTGTAGCCAAGACCGTAGACATAGCAACCTCGAGGATCACTGCTTCTGAAGTATCAACCGCGGCAGTAGTAACTTCGGTCGCTCCACCAGTGTCAGCTCCCGCGATGGTATTGTCTGGTGAAGTCACCTTCGCACCCATGCACCCTAAAACAGAGTCGTTTTCTACTCCAAAATGAAGGCTCGCGCCCCTAATACAGAGACGTGTCCCTTCCGAAGACAGTTCGCGACCCTAAAACATAGTCGTTTTCTACTCCAAAATGAAGGCTCGTGCCCCTAATACAGAGACGTGTCCCTTCCAAAGCAAAAGTTTGCGACCCTAACACAGAGTCGTCTTCTTCTTCGCAATACAAATCAGTGATCCTAACACAGAGTCGTATGATCCAAAAATTGTCAATAAATGAGGTGCTAACACAGAGTCGCATTTTCCTTCAGCAGCAACAGTGACGCTAATACAGAGTCACAGATTTCTGCAAATGCAATGGACATTCTAAAACAGAATATTATATCCAAAGTATTCCAAAACTCCTCAAGGAATCATGAGGGTTTTGGAAACTTTGGAGGGGTTTTGTCGGCGAAAAAATTCTGGAAAGCAAAATAGATCCGTGGATTTAAAGATAGAAGTCCGCAACTCAGCAGATCCGCGAGCCTGAAGATTGAGGTTCGCGACCCAGTGACGATAGAACAGGTTCGCGAATCTAAAATTGAGATTCGCGACACTACCCATACCTTTCGGGTAGGGGTTTAATACAAAGTCACCCGACCCGAACAGAAGAATTACCACCTCGGATCGTGGGGCAAACTGCCAAACGAATGCAGCGGCGTCACTTCGATCGTGGGAACAACCGCCTAACGAATATGGCGGCACTTCTCGAGTAGTAGGAGCTAACGGTCGAGCAAATATGGCAGGACGTTATTCCAAGCCTCCTATAAAAGGCGGGAGAACGAAAGAGACAGAGGCGGACACAGAGACGGACGTCTTCTCCCAGAAATTACCCCTTGTGATCAAGAGTAAAGAGCCATTTTCCTTTCCTTTAGCCAACTGAGAGAGATTGTACGGAGTGTCAACGGAGAGCAGGATCGTCCTCCATAGCTACTTAGAAACCCAGCCTTAAACAAAGAGGAAAAGCTATCTTCCTCATCTTCTGTAAACGGGAAACCGTTAGATTGTAATCTTTTATTGAAAGATTGTCAGTAAAGAGAGAGAATACAATTTTTATGGTGAACAGCTGTGAAACAAGAGCACCAGACCCAGAAGAGCGCACCTAGGGGGCACGCGCCAAGGAGTGCGCCGAGAAGCACGCACCATGGAATGCACACCGCCCAAACGAGTGCATATCATACCCTCGGAGCGTGCAAATCCTCGGCATGCATGTGCTCCCACGCGCACGCAGCCTAGGAGCGCAACTACGGGCACGTGCCGAGAAGCACGACCTTAGGCACTGTGGAGCACGCATCGAGGAGCGCGCGCCGAGAAGCACGTGCTTGTGCGCACAGAGCGCACGCTCTTTCCAAACGAACACATCCCATGCCAAATAGCGAGCCCATCCTCAGCACGCACCTCCCAGGCGTTCGCGACCCAAGAGCACACATCAAGGAACAGGAGCCTAGGCACGAGGAGTACGCACCAAGAAACGTGCACATTTCAGACGAGTGCATCTTATGCCCAGGAGCGCACTCCAAGAGTAGCGCACACATGCATGCCAACGCACACCTAGCTAGGTGCGCACAAGCACCCAAGGGAGCGCACCCAAGTGCGCATGCACCCACTCCTAGGGCTACACGTGCACCTAGGTGAGCGCAAGGTGCACAGCGAGAGCTTCATGCGCTCCGCTTTGCGTACGGAGTCTATTGTAACAATTTCATGTTACGATATCTAATTATGGAGAGATTTGAGGGAACGGTTACGTTCCAAATGGTTATAAAAAGCCATCTCTCAAGACAGAGACGCACGGATGGAGAAATCTAGAGGCACAGAAATTGAGATATCCAAAAAAACTAGAGAAGCACTTCCGACGTTCTTCTTCTCCTCCAGCCTGAGCTTGGTGCTCTAGAATTAGTGGAAGTTCAGACCGTCAACGAAAGACCGCAACGACCTTCCCCCGCTGTCTAAGATTCCACGAAAGCAAAGAGAAACATAGCCCCCTATAATTCGGGATTAAAGAACTTCAATTTTCTGTTTTCTTTGCTGTAATTGTTATCAATGGTAATGAAAAAGAATTCCCATAATTCGGGCATACAGTAACTTATAGCCTGGGGCTAAATTTGATCGAAATGAGTCGTACTCTAAAAAAAAGAGAGGATTTATTCTCTTACCAAAACTATTTACTAAGAAACACAATCCCCTGCATTGTCAATGTTTTTATTATACATGAAAAGCAATAAAGCATTAACTATTTTTGGGGAAATTCTAAATGAACCCACACTTTTTCTAAGTACATATTAAAATTAAAAAGCAAGGATTTTTACAAAGTATAATCTCTAGTATTCCCAATTTACTCTTATTCTTGTTTCTCTCTCTTCAAACCTTTTTTGAATTCTCCTACTCACGTTTAAATTCCAATAAAGTTTGTATTTAGATTGATGTTTCAGAATAAATTTGGAGGAAATAAACTGCACTATTTTTTGACTTTGATAGTTAGGGTTGAGACAGAGAAACAAAAAAAAAAAAAAAAAAAAAAATTTCAGATTAAGTTTAATGGATTAGATTATGTAGGAATATAATATATAACTAGAAAGAAGATGGTAACTTAGTCCAAAATTTAAAATGACAAATTTATAATAACAAGCGTTAATTACACTCAACTCTCCTGTAGTATGGGATATTACTCTTAAAATTTAAAACTCTCCCTTAGTCTCCTGAAAGAGAAAACCGAGTGAGATCTTTAAACCTGGAAGATGATGTATAGTATTTCCCCGAGCTCGACTCTACGTCCTTGGCCAATCTTTAGCTTATAATCTTCTATTGCTTCGATGTAATCTTCTCAGATTCGAGATTTGAAGTACATAGCATGCGTCGCACCAAACCACAACATATTGTTGATGTTAGAAGTTTTATCGTCGGCTAGCTCATTATATAGCAAACGGTAAGTTGAGGTCAGTAAGAATAAGATACACAACTTACTATCTTGCAGTATGCAAGTATGAGTATTTTGCTGCCTAATTCTATCAGAAACATAATCTTAATTAGCTCAAACATTTGAGCTTTTACCCTCTGCAGCTTCAATTTTTGAGTTGCTATCCTTCGTAATCTCAGCATTTGAAGTCATCATATCATCCCTCCTCTCTTTGCCCTTTCCCCACAGAACACAGTAAAGGCCTGCAGCCATAAGAGCTCCCCCCAAAATGCTGCATAACATTCGAGATCACGTACCATGCATATATGCAGATAAAAACTAAGACAATAAATTCGACTCGATCGGTTACCTCCCAAGGTTGATGACTTCCCCAAGGAGGAAGGAGGAGGCTGCGAGGGTGATGATGAGCGCCAACGGGAAGAACATCCCCACGAAAACGGGGCCTCTCTTGTGAATGCACCATGTCTGCAGGTACAACACGAGCCCCGCCACAAGCACACCCTGCAATCTCAGCTATCATCACACATTCATCCACGTACAGTAAATCGATGACATGAAGGAGAAATAAAGAGGCACGCTTACAGTGTATACGACTGCAAGAAGTCCGTCATCCCAGTGCAGCCTCCACTTGGCCATGTCCCTCTCCATCACAATGGCGACGAGAAAGCACTGGATTGCGCTGAAGAGGCTCACGAGAGCCGAGGACCAAATCCACGAAGGATACTCCCTCAGTAATATCCCCTAGAGATGGAAAAAATGCAACAAACCTAGCATTGACACAGGATTTATTGCCGATAGAGATTGACAATGGGCAACCGATTGATACCTGTAACACGATCCATAAGGCCCAGCAGAGGGAAACAAGGGCCATGAGAAAGCTCCCGATGATCCATTTCTTGCTCGCGCTTGAATTGGAATGGTTTTGGCTGCTTACGTTGAGAATCGGGCGATGATGGACGGCTGAATTCAAGCGTGGGCCTTTGTATAACGCGATAACCAGAGCTCCCGATAGGCAAATTACTGCTCCTATGGCCTTGGCGATACCTGGGTGAGTCTTCAATCTGATCACCTCCTCCCTGTAACATGTAAGCATATATACCAATGTTGAAAATAAAGCGTTATGAAACCCGTTATATTGGGTTACGTAGCCCAACGGAACTCCAGCGCTACATAGCAACTGAAAATAACTCAGTGCACGTAACAGTACGTTTTTTATGTTATTTTACGTTATATTACGTAACGTTACGTTAAATTACATTATGTTTCGTTATTTACTATTTTTTTTTAGTAATATCTATATTTTTGTTACTTATTATTTTGATTATTAGCGAATTACTGAAATTTTGTTACTTGATTTGGCTTGTTTGATTGCTTATGGAATTACTAACTTGCTAATTAGCGATTGTTTCCTTATTCGCTTGTTGTAGTTCTTATATGGTTGCTGAAATATTATATTTGATGATTCTATTGAATTTTTAACTGAATTGAAATAAATAATTACAAATAAGATAAATTGAACATTTGAAAATATAAATTACAATAATGATAATAACCAAAATGGAAGAATTGTAATCTTTTTTTTTTTTTTTTTTAGGTGATGACTGGAATTACGGTTGCGGACTTAATATTATTTATGAATATAAATGTGGAAATTATTGTAAAATTTAATAAAAATTTAGAATATATTATGTATTACAAAATGGTTATATATTCTTTTAGAATTTTTTAATTTATTTTTCAATTTATAAAGATTATTTTATATAGTTTTATATTTATTTTTATTAAATAAATAGTAAATTGCGTAAAATACGTTATGCGTTACGCTATATGCGACATAATCTAACAAAAGCAAAACGTTACGTTACCGTTATCGCTATTTTAAACATTGATATATACATGGTAGTATCAGATAAGATTTCGTAAGAATTATACTGACATGTAAGTACGATTTCTGATAATTTAGTTACCGAAATACAACTGCTACAACAAATGTGAAGACAGGGATCATGTTCGTAGTTGCTGATGCCACAGTCGCAGAGGTCAGGTTTATGGCGATGCTATGCATGTTCACGTTTATCGTGTACCTGGACCCAAGCAAACCAGTACTCGTAAAATTTGTGCCTCCTACCGAACAGAACAAACTAAGAAGCTTGAGAAATAAGTTTCAATAGTACCCAAATAGAGCGAGCAAGAAAATCTTGATCATCAGCTTGAACGGCAAGGGGGGCATACTCTTCCTGTATATATAACAAACAAGTACGTCAAATTTAATGAAACGAAGAACATCGTTTGTGACATGATAAAAACTACCTGGCGAAGATTACAGCGAGGGGCAGCAGGAGAAGGGTGGCGATCGCCTGCCTATAGAACGCGAACACGAACGTGCTCATGCCTCCGTTGAAGGCGGCCTTGGAGAGCATCGCCATGCCCGAAAATATGGCCTGAACGATGACCATGGCGATGTACGGAATCTTATCTTCCATTGTGTTTCGGCAGTGGAGGTTGATAGAGGGAAGAAGAAGAATGATATGTGGATGGATTTGTAAACTGACATGGCTTAGTTGCATTATTTGGGGAGTTTCTAACGGAGCACATCTTTTTTCCTAGTGAGCCCACTTTATAACTGTGTAACACTGTAAAGTGAGTTCATCAGGAAAAATGGTGTGCTCCTTTTGAAACATCCCCATCATTTGGAATTTTGATCAGATTCCATATCAAGCTTGTTGGTGAACTTATCAAGTGGGTTATAGTCACTTTCTAAAGTTGGGTAGGCATTAAATGAGCCATCAACATGAGATGATCTACATGTGGATTCACCGTACTATTGGTGGTGGAAACTTCTATTCGTGCACGCCACTTTGGTGGTGGAAAATTGGTGGTGGAAAATTCTTTTCATGCACAACACTTTGGTGGTGGAAAATTTTATTGGTGGTGGTGGAAAATTCTATTCATGCACACCACTTTGCTTTGCTCAAGATATTCATTTTTTTAACTTTCAAAGAAGTTACAAGTTTGCTATTTTCTTTGACTAAGTTGTCATTTCACAATCCACTGGTCGAGTATTAATATCCGACCTAATTAAATACCGATTGAATATTAATATCGGATTACGTTTCATTTGGATCTGATAGTAGTATTCAAGCAGGATGAAATGAGATGGAAAGAAAGAGAGAGAGAAAGATGAAGGGTTAACATTTAAAGAAAAAAAGAGGCATGTCAAGTAAATATAAGATAATTCAAAATTAAAAGTAGCGCAAGAGAAAGGTGAGCGTATTGAGCAAAGTGGTGTGCGTAAACAGAATTTACCGTTGGTGGTCCAACCAATAGCCTAGTTGTTACTGGTGGGAAAGCTGCGCAATGCTTGGGAAATTTTGGAGGTATTTATTTTTGGGAAAAGTAAAATAAATTTTACTCTTTTAAAATCTATACCCACCATTTTTAGTTTATTATAGTAAAAAAAAAACTAAGTAGTATTTTTTTGAGCAAATGCATGTTATTTCTAATATATTCTCTTCAAATCCATTCCATCTAGTATCCTATGACTTAATACTAGTAAAAAAATATTCTTAATTTACTTTCTATATCCTCACTCTAGACATTATATACATATATTTTATATCCATTTGGAAATTTGAAAATAATAATAAATGAAAATATTTGTTTTGTGGTGGATTTGAAGAACTACACAACAGTTCTTTTTGTTTTAACAAAAAAAAATTATAATGTAAAAGAAAATATGCAAAAGAAAATCTTATTATGTCATTTTCATTATTGCTATATAACAACCCTTTTTACTGTTATAATGTCATTTTTATATCAATCAAATCAAAGCTTTCAAAAAGATCCCAAAAAGTACCTAAAAACAATCCGAAAATTTCAAAACTACCTCAAAAATATTAGCATAGGATAACTAAATTAAGCGATATAGGAGATTTGAGTAGGTAAATGCAATATATTTGTTAAAGCACATTGAATATGTTTAAAGAAAATTATTTTTTTAGAGAAACTTTTAGCTATATATATATATATATATATATATATATATATATATATATATATATATATATATATATATATATATATATATATATATATATATATATATATATATATATATATATATATATATATATATATATATATATATATATATATATATATATATATATATATATATATATATATGAGAAAACGGGAAATACACGGCTGTGAAGGGAGTTCCTTCACCGTTGTTTTGGTGGCCCAATAAAATTATTACACGTGGCATCATTCAAGATAACAAATAAATGAATTTTCTTAACCGCCATTTGAGTGGTGCCATATGTAATAATTTTATTGGGTCATCTAAGCGGCGGTGAAGGAACTCCCTTCACCGCCGGTGAATTTCCCGTTTACTCTCTCTCTCTCTCTCTCTCTATATATATATATATATATGTTAAGTCATGTAATTATTTAAACATTCAAATTATTTCATCTATTATATGCGCAGGACATTATATCGAGGTTAAACTAAATGTATTTTGTTAATAGATAATAAAAATATTAAAATAAAAAGATTAGTCAAACTTCCGTCTCGTTCTAGTACCCCTACGGCTTAATGGTAGTAAAAAATTACCCTTAATTTATTTCTCATATTAATTCTCACTCCCAACATTATATATATAATTTATATCCATTTGGAATTTCAAAAATAAAAGTAATTGAAATATTTGATTTATGATTGATTAGAAGAATTACATAGTAGTGCTTTTTTTTAGCAAAGAAAATTATAATGCAGAAAAAAAAAAAATCTTATTGTGACATTTTCATTATTACCATACACCACCACTTCTTACTTAATTAATGTCATTATGAGACCAAAAAAATACATATTTCACTCTCTTTCAAGTTAATATCCTTATGAATGCACTGAATATTTGAAAAATAAATTCGTTTAGAATGAATTGTGTAAATGCTTAAAATAAATTCAAAATGTATTATCTTAGAATGAGAAATGAATTTTAATTTAAAAAGAAGAAAGTAAGCAAAAATAAAAATAAATATACATACGAAAAAGCCACACTTTTGAATGTCCTTTCATCTTTTTGCCATCTTTTTTACTAAACTTTACTTTCTTAATTTTATTATTTCTTATTCAGAAAAATAAAAATAATGATATAGTTAAAGAGATACAAAAAGATACGTGCTCAAATTAGAAAATTAAATTTTGGTAGATGCTTGAGAAATGATAAAGAAATTTTTTTGGATAATGTCAAATACTCTCTACCTACTAATTTGGATGGTTCGATCTTCCGTAGCATTTGTTTTTTAGTATTACCCTTATATAATCTGCAAAATGAAAGACAATAAAGTCAATCGTATAATAAAAAGAGAAAAGAAATTACATGACAATATAATAACTGAATGAAAATAAATCAAAATGATGAAGAAATATGTAATAAATGCAAACCTTGATAGATGCAGCGATATGACTTTTGTGTAGATTGAGATAGGGAGATAATTTGACATTTTAAAATATTATTAAATCAAAGACCATAGAATAAACGGATAATAAGAAAAGTAGTTAGAGAAAACCACCCACCACTCTACATGCCCCTTTTCTTCTCCATTTTAATAAAACTTATTTCTCACTTACGAAATAAAACTTTTGTTAAAAAGTAGTTTTGGATGTGTAACTAATTTTTATTAAAATAATTTCTCCCAAAATTTTGATAAGTCGTAAATGTATCATTCCTATACTTTCCATTTTCTCAGTTTTTTATATTCTAACATTTGTTAAAATATTTTAAATTTTGTTAAATAATTTTGCTTAGTAATATAGAAAGATTAAGAGTTTTTTTTTTGACGTTAGGGAGTAACTATCCATAATATTTTTATAACCGATTAGATGCTTGGGAGATGATAAGGGAAATTTTTTGGATAATGACAAATACTCTCTACCTACTAATTTAGATGGTTCGATTTCATTAGCATTGATCTTAAAATTTGAAGGTTCCTTCTCCCGTAGAATTAGTTTTTCAGTATTGCCCTTATATAATATTCAAAATGGAAGACAATAGAGTCAATCGTATAATTAGAAGAGAAAAACAAATTACATGGAAATATAATAACTAAATGAAAATCAAAATGATGAAGAAATATGTAATAAATGCAAACCTCGATAGATACCGTAATATGACTTTTGTGTAGATTGAGACAAGTGGAAAACCCGTGCAAATGCTTGGAAATACTTGGGTAAGGAATATAAATGTATAATATTTTACGTCAAATAAGTAAATCTAAATTTATAATATTTTATATGCTTTCATCAATAAGGGAATTCAAAATAGATATTCTAAACATATATTTTATTAAATTAAGAATATAGTCCAATTTTAAACTTGGAATATCTTATTGTTTTCGCTCTTCTAGCTAGCATCCAAGTGGAAACGCATACAAATGCATGTAAATTTTTTGTTTTTTTTATATTTATTTTGAGTAAATGTGGAGGGAAATTTGTTTTGTTATCATTTGTCTATACTAATAGTTTATTTTATTAAAAATATTTGTCTATACTAATAGTTTATTTTATTAAAAATATAGCTTTTAGTATGACTAATTTAATTTTTTTTTTTTTTGTTTTGAATCAATTTATTTTTTAAACTATATAAAAAAAACATCTTTCAATATTTTTAATAAAATAAACTATTACTATAGACAAATGATAACAAAACAAATTTCCCTCCGCATTTACTCAAAATAAAAAAAATTCCAAAAATTTACATGCATTTGTATGAGTTTCCCACTTGGATGCTAGGTAGAAGAGTGAAAATAATAAGATGTTCCAAGTTTAAAATTAGACTATATTCTTAATTTAATAAAATATATGTTTTGAATATCTATTTTGAATTCCCTTATTATTGAAAGCATATAAAATATTATACATTAAGATTTACTTATTTTGATGTAAAATATTATACATTTATATTCCTTACCTAAGTATTTCCAAGTATTTGCACGGGTGTCCCACTTGTTAGTCATACTAAAATCTATAAATTATTTTATCGATAATACATGTCTCTTGTTTTATGAGAAGAGCGAAAAAGAGGAAAAGAAATGAAACCATTCTTTGCTTCTTCTTTTTTTGTGATTTTATTTTTTTTCTATTATGAATTAAATTAAGTTATATATTAGCCATGAACTTATTGTTATAAAAAATATTTAAATAAATAAAGTTTAAAATCTTGTATGTTTTAGATTATCATTTGAAAATAGATGTCTTCATCTCTCTTTTTAGATCCGTCTTTCACATGCACAAACTCTTGCACATCGAGATTTATATTAAAAAAAGAGAAAATAAAATAAAAAAAAAATAAAGGTTAGAAGATTTTGAAGGTTGAATATTATATATATGCTTATTAATTTTTTAAATTAGAATAAACATATTAAAAATAAAAAATTATAAAATGTTAAAATTATAATATGACAAAAAAGATATTTATAAAAACATGTGGAATCCATGAATAGAATGAATAAAAATAGATTTGGAACAAAAAAGTATGATAAAAACTGAATGTTTGCGATTTGGAGAATGGTGAATTATAAAAAACATAAATAATATTGTTCCATAATTTTAATTTCCAAATAGTATAATAAAAGGTCACATAAGAAACATTAAAAAAAATTATTTAGCAAATATACTTATGAAGATTTTTTTTGCAAATATGCCTGAAGGTTACTAAAAAGATTCGAATTAAAAATAGTTTACTTAATACAAAAAAATAATGCATATTAATTTTTGAAAGAAAATTAAACCTTGATAAAAAAAATTAATAGAGGTAAAAATGAATAATATAAGAACAACAATAAAATTTTTCATCTATAATGCATGTCTCTTATGCTATTAAATGAACAAATAATAATAATAATGTAAAAAATATTTTTATAAAAAAAGTTCTCAAGGAAATAAGATAATATACAATTGAAAAAAAAAATTGGCATAAGAAGTCTACTTGGTTAATATCTCCTATCATCTTCACAAAGTTTTATCATTTTGTTTAAACAAAATGTTTCCAGTGACACCTATAAAGATAAAGTTCAACATAATAAATTATTTCATTATGAAATTAAAGAAAAAATTATCAATTAAATGCTTCAAACATTAAAAAAGATTACTTGCTTTGTATCCATATATAAATCTCAAACCATATGGAAAGATGATATTATTGTAATTGATTGAAAAACTTTTGGGAGAAACCTATGAAAGTAAATATTTATTAGAGAGAGATAATAGTAATGTGGTGTTAGTTGTTGAAACCTATTCCTAATAATTAGGTAAACTATTTTTTATTTATTATTTTATTTTAGGAGATAACAAATTCAAATGTATTTGGATACTCACTTCTATTTTGTGAGATTACAACCGCCACATCTAGTAGTGGTTCCTATTTTTGGAGAAGTTAATACATGTTTCTTGTTTCTAATTTTTTTAAAATAAAACAAATTAAAATTCTCCAAGAATAGCAATACCCCATCTGAATTTCCTCCTTTTAAGGGATTTATTAAATTTTTAAATTGGAAGGTTTCTCTCTCCACTTTACTTAGTAATATAGGTAGATTGTTGTAATTATTGATACAAATTTGTATTAAGTATTCTCATTATTTTCATCATCATATCTCATATTTCTAAATCAAATTGCTTCATTCATATAACTCTAATTTCCAAATTTTATAATGAAAATCATATGTGAAATAGTAATTTTTTTTTTGTATATACCATTTACCACTTTATTTATTTTTCTTTAAGTTTATTATATCTATTTTGGTTAAAAATTGATTATTATAATTTATTTGGAAAAAAATATAATAGACAAAAGACAAATAGTATACTTTTTTTAATATATATACCATGAATTTTACAGTTTTTAGTATATCTCTTCCTCTCCCTCTTTGTAGGTAAATTTATAATTAAGAGAGAAAAAAAAGACAAATAATATTGTAGACACTAAAAAAATAATAAAATAATAATAATAAATATATATATATATAATTAAAAAATAATAATAAATAAATTAAAAAAAAACGTCTGATAGCCAAAATTAAAGAATCCAAAGTATTTTGAAATTCAGTACAACTCAATACAGAACTTCGAAAACTTTAGAGGGGGTTATGTAGACACTAAAAAAATAATAAATAAAAATAAATAAATGAGAAGATAGTTATAACTAACCCCACTTCTTTTTTTGTTTTATGGAGCTTTTCACTTCTTTTTCTTTTTCTTTTTTCATAGATATACTCAATTTAAATATTCACTATAATAATTAAAGATATTATTTAAACAAATCAGTAAATTCAACTTGAAAATAATATGAAACTTAAAACGTTTAAATTTCTTTGCTTGACTTATTAAACAAATTCAACTATAAGCAATTATGATAATAATGTTTTAATTCGGTAAGAACTTATTTTTTTATTTAATTTTCATGTATAGCTCTCCTTTATTTTTAATAATATAAGAAATGTTAAAATATAATTTTTGATAATGAGTCTTTAAATTTCTTTTGTTTAACTTACTAACAAACATAAGTATAATCAATTATGATAGGTAACTTTACTCAATAGTTTATGTTTAACTCTTTAATTTTAATGTCTATCTCTCATTTATTTTTAATAATGTAAGAAATGTTAAAAATATAATTTATGTAATGAGCATTTTATTTTTAATAATGTAAGAAATGTTAAAATATACTTTATTTTTCTTAACTTACTAACAAATCAATTATGATAGATAGCTTTCAATGAATATGAATTTATGTTTAATTCTTTAATTTTCATGTTTAGCTCTCCTTTATTTTTTAATGATGTAAAAGATATTATAACATAATTTATGATAATGAGCCTTTAAATTTTTTTTCTTAACTTTCTAACAATCATAAGTATTAATCAATTAGATAAATAGAATTCAATGAGTATTAGTAGTCTAATCTTTATTTTATGTTGTGATTTTTACTCCATGAAATTCAAATCATCCTACAAAAAAGAGAAAGAAGATCTGATAAGAACATGTTGAGAGAAGAATGGAGGAAGATAAGAAAAAAATCAAAAGATACAAATGTGGGTAAACATGAGTTAGGGTGATATCTATTAGTTATAGTTTCATGTGTTTAGATGGTAGTTATAATAACTATAACTAATCCCTCTTTTTTTTAATCTTAGGTGGCTTTCAAAAAAAAAAATTAAAATTAAAATCCTAAAATTTAGTAAAATAAGAAAGTCTCAATAGAATTTTCTCCTATTTTCTAATTATTTGTATTTTAAAGTTAGCTTTTTCTCTCTCCCTTTTGCTTAGTATATAGAAAGATTAGATTAGATAGTTCATGAGGGTTTTTAAAAAACTATGATACTTTGTGGGGGTTTTATCTACTTTAACCTACTTAAAAAAACATAAAGCATAACTATTTTTCAGAAAATACTAAATGAACCCACCGTTTTTTTTTCTACCTGTGCCCACCTTCTTAGTACATCCATACTAAAATTAAAAAATATTTTTTTTAATTTAAATTTTTAAATATAACGAGTCGGAAATTTTTTTTGTCCATTCTCATCCTTATAAGACACAGCAGGACTTTGACAATAGGACTTCGACAATGGGTCCCTGCTTGTCGTCGTCACAGTGAAGCTTCAATCGTCGTAGGCCTCTCCTATGGTGGTCTGTCAGAGAACAGATGGATAGAGATGGTAATGGATGCGTCCATAAATTATTTTTTGGCCCGTTATATACAAAATATTGAATTAAAAATTTTAAAAAAATATTTTTCTAATTCAAAATTTTATATAGAGAATGTCGAAATTTAGTCCATAGATACATCTATTATTATTCTTACGGATGGATAATATTGCTTCTCAGATTGGATGGATAATATTGCTTCTCAGATTACATCGTATAGCAACGCAAATATCGAGGTTACTCAGGGCTAGAAACTCAAAGTTTGGGTTAGCATTGCAGAACACATGCTGACTGAATCGGGCAGTAAACCGAACACTACCTGCATACCGCAAGGAAGTAAGTATATACATTGCTCTTACTGACCAATTCACCACTTCTTTAAGCATGCAATAAAACTTTCTAGTATCGAACAAAATGTTGTGGTTTGATCAGATGCATGCCATGTACTTCAAGTTCTCAAAGCAATACAAGGTTAAGCTTGAGATTGGCCAAAGCAATACAAGATAAAGTATCATCCACGTACCGCAGACTCAATAAATATTCAGAGGAGTGCATACATATTTCAGGGGGCTCTTCCGAAGATGACCTGAATTCTCCTGACCACACTTGATCCAGCAAGACATTGAGAAAGAATCTTTATAAGAAGCACCGCTGACTGAACCTATTGCCGCTTCTATGTATCATTTATTTCTTTTCGTTTCTTTCTTTTTTTGGACTTTGGGCAACTAATGTATTATGAGAATCGCTCATATGAGTGATTGTACTTTGTTACTCTTTGTATGGTTATGTTACCTACTTGCTAATGGAACACGAAAGGCTTACATCCGCCGGTTTATTTAAAAAAAAAAAAAAAAAAATATTCGGGCTTGTGAGGCATAAACATATTTTGACGAGTCATTCTATTATCTATCTATCTATCGTTAATGAAACACTCATCCGCGCTGCTTTCACTCAAAAAAAACTTCTATTACGATTTTTTTTTCTTTTCTTTTTCCTTTTTTGCATGTTAAATTATGATACAACAATTTCTCAACCAACAAAAAAAAAAAAAAAAAAGAACTACCAAAGTAATAACTGTCTGTGCTAAAAAAAGAAGGAAACAACCTACCATTTATATATAAATCTAAATTTCTAAGAACAAAAAAGGAGAAAAAAATTGTCCATAATAAAAAAATCATAATATTTTGGATTAATTACACTTAGACTCCCTCTTAACCCTAAAGTTTAAAACTCTCACTTAGACCTCCTGAACTATGAATTACACTCAGACCCCTGGTCCAGGAGGTCTAAATGAGAGTTTTAAATTTTAAGAGTGATAAGTTATACACCCTACATACTAAAGGTGGTCTGAGTGTAATTAACCCTAATCTTTCTATATACTAAGCAAAAGGAGAGAGAAAAAGATAATTTTTAAATACAAATAATTAGAAAATAGGAAAAAATTCTATTGAGGCTTTCCTCTTTTACTAAATTTTAGGATTTTTTTTTTAAAAAAAAAAAATTGAAAGCCACCTAAGATAAAGGAAGTGGGATTAGTTATTATAACTACCATCTAAATACAAGATACTATAACTAATAGATATCATTCCAGCTCTTCTTTACCCACATTTGTATCTTTTATTTTCCCTTCTCCCTCCATCCTTCTCTCAATATCGGATCCAAAATCTCTCATTAATGTATAAGATATTTAGAATTTTTTTTGTTTGAAATTTAATTCATTGTCATGTGTCTAATTTATTTTTCTTTCTTTTTTTTTAGGATAATTTGAATTTCATGAAGCAAAAGTCACAATATAAAATAAAGGTTAGACAACTAATACTCATTTAATTCTATTTATCTAATTGATTAATACTTATGATTATTAGTAAGTTAAGGAAAAAAAATTAAAAGCTCATTATCATAAATTATATTATAATACCTCTTACATCATTAAAAATAAAGGAGAGATAGACATGAAAATTAAAATATTACTGAATACCTTATAGATTAATGCTTAGTATATAAGTGTGGCCCTTATATATAACTATTAGTATACAAATGTGTTTACCCACATTTTTATAAAATATAACTATTAGTATATTTTGTGTATAATTAAAATGATATAATATACTAATAGTTATATACTAAGCTATACATGAAAATAAAAATATAACTATCTAAGTATTTGGGTAAAATATGTATATAAAATAATTTATTTACACTAATATTGCACACATAATATAAAATATAACTATTAGTATATTTTGGAGCTTCGTATATAACTAATAGTATTCAAATGCGGGTAAAAAAGATACATTATCATCATTTTTATATTAATGTAAATTACTGTAACTTCGTTACGAAGGATCCCAAGTATTGCGCGGGTTTTCCACTTGTATTTTTCTATTCCAAAGGTGACTCCTTGCCTTTCGATTTGAGCTCCTCCTGCAGCTGTGCCCTCTCTTTCTTCAAGCTAGCTTTCCCAGGCACTATATCAACATCAACGGTGTCGTCTGCGGGCAGCTCGGCCACCTTCATGGATTCTTTTCCCTTCCCCCAGAGCACCATGTAGAGTCCAGTCACAATCAGTACTGCTCCAATTATACTGCAAAACAACACAAGTAAATTGCACAATCACTTGACGCAAACATGAACATGTAGCAGGTGGGCGCTATGCATGATTCTCATGCGTTTAATCTTTGATTGCAAGGGACATCTAGAGATTTATTTAGAATTAGAGTAGATATAAACCAGATTGCACCAAAAAAAAAAAAAAATGAGGACATACCTTCCAACATGCAACTTTTCATCAAGTAAGAGAGAACCCAAGAAAGCCGTGATTACAAGAATTATAGGGTTGAATACAGATGCAAATAGCGGGCCTCTTTGCCTTATACACCATGATAGTACGGTCAGGATCAAAGCCGAAGCAATAACTCCCTGCACCAACAAATCATATAATCTTTTAGAGAGTCCTCGAAAGATATAAACATTTTTGGATAAATATTTTTCTTTTCCAGTACATCTTTTCTTTATCCTTCTTCTTGTTGTTGTTTAAATTATTTACTAATCACAACAATCTTTTGTTGAGAATTAATCATCAGCACTTGTTGCCAGCTATTTGCTTAAATTCTAAAGGTTTTGACCCTCGTAAATTTGAAACTAGATAAAAAAAAATTCCCTTAACAACATATTTATTAATCATTTTTCATGTTTCACTACACACATAATCACACGTAGACTTGAGCCGAAAGAAAGATAATGTAATGAAACTAAATAATTTGTTCCCCTAACAAGAAGTTTCCTAGACACTATTAGTGTTTCCCTACATGCATAATTATACAAAATACAACAAGCAAAACTCAAATATAAAAAGTTTCAATGAAGATGCAATCATACCACATATATAACAGTCAATAGCCTAATATTTAACCCCAATCTCCACTGATCCCAGCGTCTGTCTGCACAGAGGGCATACACAACAGCTTGGATCGCAGCCATGAAGCACATCAGGGCAGTACTAGAGTAATGACAAGGGAACACCTCGCTCATCTTAGCCTAAATGGAAGGTAATGCATAAACCTCAATTAGCTAGGAAATGGTGTAATGAGACACAAAAGGGTGTATCGCTTTAAAATCACCTGAATAATCAACCAGAGTGCATAACTGAAACAACTGGCAACAGCCAGCAATGAACCCATGACGCGAGTGCCTCCCTGGATTCCTCCGTCATTGTGGGGTTTGAGGAGATCAATTCTTGACCGCCAGAGGTTGATATCAGCTCCTTTATAAAAGGTGAGAGTCATCGCTCCGCCAACTCCAATCAGAGTCCCCAACACCTTTGCCTGCCCTGAGAAGGTTTTGACACCTAGACTCTCCAAACTATTATGGGATATAATATATTAGTTACATTATTTATGTTTATTTATATTAAATTTTGCATTGAAGATAAAGTACCCAAAGATAACAGCCAGAACAAATGTGATTGCTGGAATAAGATTAGTCATAGCTGAGGTGAATGTTGCCGACGTCATTTTAACACTTGTTACATACAAATTTTGAGCCAATGCACCCCTGCAAAATTAGAAAAGAAATATAATTAGCTTATAATGTTAGATTAATTTTTGTAATTAATCTATAATTTGGGACCAGTAGACAATTAAAATGTGTGTGCTATCATTTAATTAAGCCAAGTCTAAATTTTATGGTCTAATTAATAATTGATTAATTGGCTTAAAGGGTATAATAGTCATGAGATTATTGTGTAGATACCATTAGATAATTATTACTTCTATGAGGAGAAGAAGGATAATTATGGTAAAATTTATAACTGCCCTAACAGTTTATAATTAGGATCTGGTGGCTAGAATTGGAAGACCATAATGCAAGGGTTCTTTTCCCTCAAAATTTCTACATCAATGGATTCAGGTATGCTTCCGCTTTTAATTTTGTACTCGTGGTATTAATCAGGAGATTCAAGAATATACAAAATTATTTCTTTTATTTCGGATCTATCAATTGATAAATTATTTTTATTTCGGATTTATCAATTGATAAATTATTTCTATTACGAATCCCAACATATAAACCTAATATACACAAAAAAGGTTATGCTAAATTTATGGCTGTTGAAGAAGTTAGAACTTGACATAAACAGCAATGTAGTATAACTACTATCAAGCCTGCATTGGTTTAAGCAGTCACTGATTAGGTCATAATTTTAAAAAAATAATTCAAAAAATTGTTAGTAGAAACTAACCTTAAATATAAATTCAACCCCTCCACCATCCCTGATAAATGAATCAATACTCAATACTTTTTGGTCGAACTCCATTATGTACTATTCCTATTTACCAACCCAACACAAATTAGGTTCCATCTAAGAAGAGCCATGATCCTCTTATATCAAAATATAACTAAAATGCATATATTTTTTTAACATGTTAAACATCCGAATGTACCCTAAAATGCACCCTAAGTTGTAGGAATTGCAAGCCTTAGTTTACCATAACCAATTACGAAACCAGGATAACATCAACAAAAAGAGGTTTAATATTTCTTGTTTGTGACTTCAAAATCATAGATCGAGTCTAAGATAAGGGATGGAACAATTTAAAATTTTATTTAAATTTAGGAAATTTTAAGCATATCAATACTTTAACTTGAAGAGTAAGCTGAATCACTACTTGTATTTATCAGTATTGTGCCACATAACTTTTTGTTTTTTTATCATTTATAACAAAATATGCTTTTTGTATATCGCAATATTTGACCATGGGGCATTTTGTCATTATAGTTGACCACCTGGCAAATGATCAGTTGCCCTTTTGCTTCATTATTATATTTTTAAGGAGAGATCATCCATCCTTCACCTCCCTTTTCTGGGAAAAAAAATAGAGATTCAAAACTTGCGATAACAGATTTTCTTGTTGAATTTGAGATGAGATGTACAAAAGCATATGACGTTTTTGTTCTTATTGACCACCTACTAAACGACAAATTGTTCCTTTGTTTAATTATCTTCTTTTTTAACGAAAAGAGATAGTTCACGCTCTGCCTCTTTTCCAAGGGAAAAGGAGCGAGTCTCGATACATTGATATTAGTATGTAATATTGTATTTCTCCTGTTAGATTTGACATGACACGTGTTTGCATCCATGCTCATTTGTAGTTTTTAGAAGCAAAGGAATGTCATCTAAGATGTACAAATTTCTGGAGTCTCTCATACGCTATGAAAGAGAATAGAAGAAGTATCTTCTTTTTTAACGAAGAGAGATAGTTCACGCTCTGTCCCTTTTCCAGGGGAAAAAGAGTGAGTCTCAATACATTGATATTAGTATGTAATATTGTATTTCTCCTGTTAGATTTGACATGACACGTGTTTGCATCCAATTTTAGAAGCAAAGGAAAGTCATCTAAGCATCTTAGATATAAAAATTTCTGGAGAGTCTCTCATACGCTATGAAAGAGAATAGAAGAAGGATCATCTAAGCATTTAAAACTCCAAGCTTATACCAACTCAACCAAAAGAACAATATTTTTTTCAAAGGAAAATTGTGGGTGATAGCCCCCCAAATGGAAACACGATATACATTGATAAATTAATTTATGGCTAACAAAACATCCTTTTGCGCATTCAACAAATAAATAAATAAATAAAGTTGACAACTAAAAGAGAACTATAGAATTTGACTTCCAACTTCTAAAAATAGAATTCATGTGAGTCTAAGTCCCTATCTCCATTTTTTTTTTTTTATTTCCTTCTTCATTTTTTAATGGAAAAAAAAAATGCATATATTTTAGTGAAATGGAGATTAAAAAACGATTATTACCCAAAAGTACCACAGAAGAATGCTTGCATAAGAATTTTCCACGTCAAGCTCGGTCGATTCTTCCTGAAATCGAAAACAATTAACATGAGTTAAATAAATTTATCTATGAAAAATAATTAGCAATTATAAAGCAAAAAAAAAAAAAGTTCTATCTAGCTCAAGAAATTAAATTTTGTATTCTTTCGGAATTTTAATTGTCAAGCAAGTTTCAGATCAATTTGTCGAAATAAGTAAAAGAGAAAAGACTAATTGGCACATTAGTACTGCCCTCATTCCCATTACTATTATTGGAAAAAAATAATTACATCATGAGAGATCAAAATGTACCATTTATAAGATAACAGCCTGACTGATTACCAAATTAAATCCCTAAACTGCCCCCCCCCCCCCCCCCCCCCCCAAAAAAAAAAAAGCACAAACCCTAAAAAGTTCAGAAGTACAAAAAAAGGGGCTAATAAAAATCCAACCTTTCAAGAAAATACGCGACAGGACACAAGATCGCCGATGCAAAGAGATACCGATACGCGACGAGAATTCTCATGTCCATGCCGTCATTGATGGCGAGCTTATAGAAAATGTTGACGGCAGCGAACGCGATCTGGACCAAAACCATGCCCATCGCAGGCTTCAGCCCCTGCATCCACTCCGCCATTGATCAAAAGAGTGATTTTTTCTCTCTCTCTCTCCTAAGAATCTAACTATATTACTAAGTAAAAGGGAGGGAGCTAAGTAAAAGGGAGGGAGAAACTTTTCAATTTAAAATTTCAATAAATCTAATAAAAGGAGGAAATTCGGATGGAGTATTGGTATTTTTGGAGAATTTTAATTTTTTTATTTTAAAAAATTAGAAATAAGAAACATGTATTAATTTTTCTAAAAATAGGAATCACTACTAGATATGACCGTTGTAATCTCACAAAATAGAAGGTATCCAAATACATTTGAATTTGTTATCTCCTAAAATAAAATAAAAAATAAAAAATAGTTTACCTAATTATTAGGAATAGGTTTCAACAACTAACCCCCACATCTCTATTATCTCTCTCTAATAAAATGTTTACTTTTATAGATTTCTCCCAAACGTTTTTAAATCAATTACAATAATATCATCTTTCTATATGCGTTGAGATTTATATATGGATACAAATCAAGTAATTTTTTTTAATATTTGAAGTATTTAATTGATTTTTTTTTTAATTTCATAATGAAATAATTTATTATGTTGATCTCTATCTTTATAGGTGTCGCTGGAAACATTTTGTTTAAGAAAAATCACAAAACTTTTTGAAAATGATAGGAGATACTAACCAAGTAGACTTCTTATGTCAATTTTTTTTTCAATTGTATATTATATTATTTCCTTGATAATTTTTTTATAAAAATAAGTTTTACATTATTTTTTGTTCATTTAATAGCATAAGAGACATGCATTATAAATGAAAAATTTTATTGTTGTTCTTATATTATTCATTTTTACCTCTATTAATTTTTTTTATCAAGTTTTAATTTTCTTTCAAAAATTAATATGAATTATTTTTTTTGTATTTATTAAACTATTTTTAATTTGAATCTTTTTTAGTAACCTTCAGGCATGTTTGCTAAATAATTTTTTTTAATGTTTATTATGTGACTTTTATTAGACGATTCGGGCATTAAAATTATGGAACAATATTATTTATGTTTTTTATAATTCACCATTCTCCAAATCGCAATCATTCGATTTTTATCATACTTTTTTGTTCCAAATCTATTTTTATTCATTCTATTCATGAATTCCACATGTTTTAATAAATATCTTTTTTGTCCCATTATAATTTTAACATTTTGTAATTTTTTATTTTTAATATGTTTATTCCAATTTAAAAAATTAATAAGCATATACATAATATTCAACCTTCAAAATCTTCTAACCTTTATTTATTTATTATTTTCTTTTCTTTTCTCTTTTTTTAATATAAATCTCGATGTGGAAGAGTTTGTGTATGTGAAAGAGGGATCTAAAAAGAGAGAGGAAGACATCTATTTTCAAATGATAATTTTAAACATACAAGATTTCAAACTTTATTTATTTTAATATTTATTGTAACTATGAGTTCATGGCTAATATATAATTTAATTTAAGTCATAATAGAAAATAAAAATAAAATTACAAAAAAAAAGAAGAAGCAAAGAATGGTTTCATTTCTTTTCCTCTTTTTCGCTCTTCTCATAAAACAAGAGACATGTATTATTGATAAAATAATTTATAGCTTTTAGTATGACTAATTTAATTTTTTTTGTTTTGACTCAATTTATTTTTTTAACCAAAATCTGCATAATAATATTAAACATGGATATCGATATTGACCAATTTTTTTATTTTTTATGTCTTTTCATCATTATTTGTACATAGAAGGTGCGAGACAAATTATTTAATAATATTATTTATCTTTTCTAGAAAATAAGAATCTTAAAAATAAAAAGATAATATAAATTATAGTAATAATTTAATGAAAAAGTTATATTTTCCATTTTATATTTTATCTTCTTTAAGATTCAAGATAAAATTATAGTAATAAATTAATAATAATGTTGTATTTTCATATTACAATTCAATTTTATATATTAATTTTTTAGTTTTTTGTGTAAAATGTTAGGAGATCAATCATACTTATAATAATTAAAGAGAGAATTATGTTAAGGATAACATTTTCCTTTTAAAAAAACATCTTTCAATATTTTTAATAAAATAAACTATTAGTATAGACAAATGATAACAAAACAAATTTCCCACCACATTTACTCAAAATAAAAAAAAATCCAAAAATTTACATGCATTTGTATGGGTTTCCCATTTGGATGCTAGCTAGAAGAGCGAAAACAATAAGATGTTCCAAGTTTAAAATTAAACTATATTCTTAAATTAATAAAATTTATGTTTTGAGTATCTATTTTGAATTCCCTTATTATTGAAAGCATATAAAATATTATATATTTAGATTTACTTATTTTGACGTAAAATATTATACATTTATATTTCTTACCCGTATTTCCAAGCATTTGCGTGGTTTCCTACTTGTACTTGCTGTTGGGAGAGAGAGAGAGAGGAGCGAGACTGGAGAGTTTTTGTTCGTTGCATGAGAGATTTAAATAGATTTTAGAGAGAGAATGACAGGGTGCATGGGGAATATGAAAGCGGTGTAGAGAGAGAGAGGGGTTGAAGGTTCGATCGTAATTATTATTTACTTGGCTAGCAAAAGCTAATTATTAATTAAGCGACGCGACTGTAGAGAGAGAGAGAGAGAGAGCGGGTAAAGTCGGAGATTTACTCGGGCGCTGTTTTCCGTGTTCGGAGATGGACACGTGTCTGTTCGGGTCGGTATCTGTTGCGTGCTGCTTGGATCCGTTTCCCCATGGAGAGGGGAACTTCTAAAAGGCCACAAGTTTTTTCCTAGTGAGTCCAGTTTGATATCAGTAAAGGGGAAAATTTCTTAGTAAGCACAATTTTATTCCAAAAATACCCTTCTATATATTTTCCTCATCTCCTCTTCTCTCCTCACTTCATCTCCACAATCCCTAACTAAAATCCAATCTTCCTCTTCCCTCTTCCCCCCCACTTTCCCTCATCCTATCTAACATTTTATCAACCTCCTTCTCTTTCCAAATCTCCTCTCTCTCCCATTCGTACCGGCGCCGAACCCTCCGCCGCCGAACCTTCCGCCGCCGAATTCGCCGCCGCCGCTGACCCCGCAGCCGCCGCCGCCGTCTCTGTACTCCTGCCGTCGCTGCCAGTGTTCTCTCGCCACCGCCGCCGACTTCCCTCCATTAGTAGGTGAGTTTTCCTAATTTAGCAATATTTATTTTAAAATTTTAATTTTTTTATTTTTGAATTAAACAACTCTTCATTGTGATTTTGTTGGGATAGAGAGGAGGAAGAGTGAAGGAGCTAGCAAAATTGATTCTAGCATTTTTTGGTTAATTTTAATTTTTAATATTTAGATTATAATTATGAAGAAAATATAATATTGTAATCGTAGTTGTAAAATATGTGAAAATTTAGTTATTTTCCTAATTATAGATGTTAATATTAAAATTTATTAGTTAATTTAGAAGTTTAATGGTATTGTCCTAATGGTTGATTTGGTTGATTAGGTAACAAAAGACGGTTTCAGTGTCTTTAAATTTTAATATTACACTATCTTGCAGCTAAAAAATAAATAGAGAAAATATGATATTTGTAGCAAATTATACTTTGTTACTACTTACTTACACATAGAAAATTTACTGTTTTGATAAAAAACATGTATGAATGAAATATCTTTATATTGCATAGATGAATCCGGCAAAATCTTCTTGCGTTCGACCAACTGCCTTGTTAAGGAAGAAGAAAGCAGCATCTCGACCACAAATCCAACGCCCGATACGAGAGAGAGAAATCGAAGTGGCCGTAGAGATATAGTACCCAGTTTATCTGATGCTTATTTTTTTTCCTTCATTAATATTACAGAGATATACACGCATAGAAGCAATAATCGATCCATTACTTGCGCAAGGGGATAAGGCATTCAAGAAGCGATCTGAGATGTTATTTAGTGCACTTGCGAAAATTAAAACCGTGCTAACTGATTGCACTCAGCCAGAAGAACCACTAGAAGAGCAAGTAGAGGAACAAAGAAAAGATCAATCCACTCCTAATGCACCCGATACGACAATTATGTCTCCAACCAGAAGAAGACGTCAACCCCCGAGAAAGACAAGAAGACAATGAGTAGATTATATTAGTTGTGTATTGATATGGATGATGTTAGGAACTTCAAGTGGCCGGTGTAATTATTTTTTGCAAACATTTTGAAGAATTTGTAGAATATATGATTTTTGTTTGTAATGAACCCTACTGGTCGCTTTTTATTAGATTAATATATACACTACATTTGTATTTGATCTTATTTCTTTATATTGTATAAGATCTTGTTTGTTTTATACGTTGGGGACCTTATTTATAATCTTTACTATTTCATTGTATCAGTTATTGTATCGTTGTTTCATTATATCGATGTATCATTGTATCATTATATCGGTGTATCAGGAGTATCATTGTATTTGTGTATCTGGAGTATCATTGTATCGGTGTATCATTGTGTATCAGTGTATTATTGTATCGGTGAATTATTGTATTAGTGTATCATTGTGTCGGTATATCAGTGTGTCGGTGTATCATTGTATCTTTTTACTTCCTTCCCTATATTTCAATAATAATGTATAATTAGTTGTTAATATAAGTCCTAAAAGTCACTTTAAATTGGGTAGACTAATGATATATCATTTTATTATATTAATAGAGTGAGTGAGGCAGCGGTGGAGATATCAGATCGGATCAAGCCCCTGTCCGGACTGTCAGTCCGAACGAGGGGGCGCCATTCGGACTGACAGTCCGAACAGATCCTCCTTGTTCGGACTGACAGTCCGAACAAGTCTGGACTGTTTGGACTTACAGTCCGAACAGACTAGATCTGTTCGGACTGTAAGTCCGAACGGTTTAATCTTGTTCAGACTGTCAGTCCGAAAGCCTAAAAAAAAAAAAAACCGCCTAAGAGGGCTGGAGGAAGTGGGAGAGGGAAGAAGGGCAAGATGGAAAAAAAATTTTTAGGGCAAAATTGATATTTATGGTAAACTTTAACTGGACTCACTAGGAAAAAACTTGTGCCCCTTTAGAAGTTCCCATGGAGAGAGGAGAAGAATTGAAAAATGAGTGTTTATATGGCAACCTCCAAATTTCCAAGGATATCCATTAAAAATCTTTTAAAATATAGAAATTGTAAATACACCTATTTTTTTCCTTCTTAAGTATTCTATTGAAACGTCATTCCCTAGAATACTAGATTATAAAGAAATGTCATTCACATAATATAAGTGCAAAAGAGATGCATATGCTTCACTGGATATGCAACAATACTATAATAGATAAAATCGTTTATAATAGTTTGATCATGTGCAACGTAAACTATAAATGCACTAGTTCGATGAGAGGAGCTTATCAATATAGAACAAGTTTAAAAACTGAAGAAAAAACTGAAGAAAATGTGGATGAAAGTGATACTAAAAGATATGGATTATAGATGTTTAAATGAGGAGATATTATTGGATATGAATGAATAAAGAAGTATTATCAATGTAATCGATCCGGCATGATTATCTTTTTGTTCATGTAGTTTATCCCAAATACTTGGGATAAAAAGCTTAGTTGTTATTGTTATTGTTGAAGTATTCTATTGAAAAGTTTATTATTATTATCAGTTTGTCATTATAAAACTTGGACTCAGTTATCTTCATCTTCTCATGTATGTTCTATTCTGATAGAACTCAATAAGTAGGTCTGATATAAAAACTTCTCTCTTCTTCTTTTTGTCTCAACATACAAACTCAAAAATGAGTGCAAACTCAAATCTTATTTGGAAAGTAGAGGAATTGGAGATCGAGCATTGTTCGGATATTAAGACCTGAATTATTCAGAAAGTCATTTGATTATTAAGATCTGAACAAGCAGAAAGTTATTTGGATATTAAGGTCCTACGAGAATACCATAGAGAGAAGAGAGAAAGATTGAAGGAAAAAAAAAGAGTCAACAAAAACTAATGCTGTGTTTGGTTTGAGAGAAAAATGGAGGAAAGAAAAAGAAAAAGAGAGGCAAGGAAAAAAAAATCGAAATTGAATTTTAATATATTTTTGTCTTTTAAATTTTCTCTCAAACCAAACAACAGAAACCATTTTCTTTCTTATTATATTTTCTTTTTCTTCATTTTCCCTCAAACGAAACAGAGAAAATAGGAGATGTACTTAGGATTTTTTTTTTTTTTGAATTTTAAAATGAGTGTACTTAGAAATGGATACTTTTAGGTGCATTTAAAATTTTCTGGGAAGAATTACTTAAGATCCAAGCTGCCGCAATTCAAGTAGATTTGTTTTCATTTAGGGCCCAAATTAATTCGGAACCCAACGGCTAAGAACCTTGGCCCAATGGACTTCTCCAAGTTACTTGGGGGACAAATTGCTTTTGTGGATGTTTTCTGATCAATCTAATGTAAAACAGGCTCAGGTAAGTTTTGCAATTCATAAAAAAACATGGTGACGCAAAACAGACTATTAAACGACTTCCTTCTGTATGAAAAAATGAAAATCCTCAAAAGCTGCTCTCTCAGGTGCAGATTGTTGGATATTAAAATAATTTGCTAATGTTTCAGATTAATATGGACAGACGTATTACTGTTATTAGTTAACAGAATTACTACTATTATTATGTACAGAATTACTACTGTTATCATGCACATAATTAATTCTATTATTATGCACAGATTTCAGTGTTATATTTCAATCAGAAATAAAGTTGGAGAAGAAAAATTACGAATTATTATGTATAATAGAAGTCTATATCTTTCCAGATATGAATTAGAAGAATATTCTTATTACTGTTTACAGAAAACTATTAAATTGTTCTTCCTTAACTAGTTTACTATCCTAAACAGAAAAAAGAATTACTGGATTAAGAAAAATCTGTATTCAGAAGGATGAACGTATGCAGAATTGATGAAGACAAGAAGATGATCGAGGCTAGTGTTGAACACTATCTCTTTAAAACCGATTCGCCCTCCACCGCTTGCTTCTGGATTGCAATGGGCGTCGGTCTCCTAGGATACAACGACCGGTCTGCAACAGGAAGGAAGCTGCAATCCTATTGCTCTAGCGAATCTGATACAGAATACTCTCTGTATGTATGGTGTTATGCACGACTGATTTAGGAAGAACTATTCTTCTGAAAACAGAAACTCTGTGTCAAAAGACCAAGTTTCTGTCTGCAGAAGAAGGAAGAAGAAAAGAAAACTCTGTATTTGTATGTTCTAAAAAGTCTGGACAGAGGCCTATTTATAGACTTCTGGGCAAATGGTCACAACGGTTGGCTGTTAACAGTTGTGACCGTTTAACAGCAACGGTTAACAGACGACCGTTGGATCTCAAAATCCTAACGACTCTTAACGGGTGCGGGTCGAATCCAAATAGCTGAACCCAATAGAGGTAACCCGAATCCAATAGCACCAAAAAATCAAAGGCTCCTCAGCTCCAATGCGTACGTGCGAAGTGCCAAGTGCGCCACTAAAGCGCCCAATACGCCCTAAACGCTCATTTGCCCTCGCACACGCGCGTGCGCGCGGTGCGTAGCACCACCCGTGGTGCTCAAGGTTTCTCATCTTCTTACATAAGCAATGTCATGGAACAAACAATCCTATATAAACCCACATCCTAACAAACCTCTAGCCAATGTGGGACTATTTTTCTTCTTTCCTTTTTGTTCCCATTGCTATGTACTCCTCTTTGAAACTATTTTCCATTCACCTAATTCATTTATTTTTGAACTAGTGAATTGGCTCAAAGATTCAAGTTCAAACATACATGAATTTAAAATTTGATGCGAAAGACTTAGGTATTGCAGATATTATTTTTGGTGTTAAAATCTCAAGGACATCTAATGGATATACCTTATCCCAGTCACATTATATCGAGAAGATACTCGAAAAATTTGACAAGGGAAATAATAATATAGTTAGGACATCTGTAGATATGAGTCTATATCTTACAAAGAATATAGGTGCTAGTATATCTCAATTAGAATATTCTCAGATCATTAGCAGTCTTATGTATTTAATGAACTGCACAAGACCTGATATTGCATACTCAGTAAGCAAACTGAGTAGGTTTACAAGTAATCCAGAGGAGAACCACTGGAAAGCAATAGTTAGAGTACTCAAATATTTGAGGTACACTACTAACTATGGGTTGCACTATACTAGATATCCAGCAATGATAGAAGGATACACTGATGTCAACTCAATTATAGATTCTAAGGACATCAAATCCACAAGTGGATATGTATTTACTGTTGGAGGTGCAGCTATCTCTTGGAAATCTTCAAAACAAACGTGTATAGCCAGATCCACTATGGAATCTGAGTTTATCATTTTAGATAAACCCGGAGAAGAAGCAGAATGACTTCGAAACTTTTTAGAAGATATTCCAATGTGGCCTAAACCTATGTCAGTAATTTGCATCCATTGCGATAATCAATTAGCAATTGGAAGGGCACAGAATGTATTATATACTGGAAAGTCACGACATATACGTCGTAAACATGAAACTGTAAGACAACTGCTTACAAACGGAATAATATCTCTTGATTATATAAAATCAAAAGATAATATTGCAGATCTATTAACAAAAAACTTGACCAGAGATCAAGTATATAAGTTATCGAAGGGAATGCGATTACAGCCTACTAAATAGAGTAACTCCATAATGGCAACCCAACCTACCTGACTGGAGATCCCAAGATCTAGGTTCAAAAGAACAACCGAATTGTGGGGGAACTCGCAAGAATCACTGAGGAAATAATTCCTATCTCATTTCTATGGTACAATAGTGATTAACCTGCAATGTGTAAGGATAAGTTAAGCTTTTAATAATTCTTATATCTTGGAAATCCAAATAGAGTATGGCAGGATACTCTTAATAAGATCTGTTTCTCTTATAATCACATAAAAAGAAAATGACTTAGACAATCTAATGTAAAAACAGGCTCAGATAAGTTTTGCAATTCATAAAAAAAACATGGTGACGCAAAACAGACTATTAAACGACTTCCTTCTGTATGAAAAAATGAAAATCCTCAAAAGCTGCTCTCTCAGGTGCAGACCTGTTCTGAGAAAAACTATTAAACTTGTATTTCTCATGCTAAGCAGAGTTTAGAGTGAACATTCGGTCGAAGGGCATGGAGATCGAAAGAGTCTCATCGATTCCGAGCAGAAAAAGGAGACAAGAAGAGGAGAAGAGAGAGAGAAGAGGGTAGGGGATGGTGGGAGAGAGCTAGAGAGAGAGAAGAGGAGCATGGGAGGAGCGGCGAGGAAGAGAGGGGGGAGGGAGGGCGAGGAAGAGGGGGGGGGGGGGAGCGGAAGGGATGCCAATGGAGGGCCACATAAATCACATCATCGAATATTCTATTATTTCATATGCGTGGCTCTAACCATATAACTTTTTATATTCTGATTGAACTCTGATCGAATCCGATCGAAACCGGACGGAGTGCCTAGAGTAAATGTAAGTAAATGTAAGTGTTCATCCCTAGTTCAAATTGACATGTTCATGGCTCGCAACGACTTGTTCTTTTATAACGTATTAATGGAACGAGAAAGAAGTTATATTAGGTTTCCTGTTATCATGATTAAAATATGCATTGAGGATGATATTTACTATAAACCTATATTCTTTAGAAACTAATCCGGGTGCGGTTCCTATCAGACTGGACTGGCACGTCGTACCCGAACCCGATTCGACCCGCTAGAATCAACACCGCGGCACCGCCTCTCTTTTGTCTATCCCCGACCTTAGAAATTAAAATTATAATAAAATCGAACCACCTCAGAGAAGAGAAAATAGTGTCTCATTCCCAAATTTCCCCAATCTCGTCAGCCATGGTGTTCGTCAAAACCCTAGGCGGCGAAACCCTTACCCTAGATCTCCCCCCAAACTCCACCGCCCTCCACGCCCTAACCCTCGCCATCAAGTCCAAATCCGGCACTCCCGTCCACCTCCAGCGTCTCTTCCTCTCCTCCCGTCGCCTCACCGGCGATGACCTCACCCTCCTCTCCGACCTCTCCGTCCGATCAGACTCAACCTTGACCCTACACCTCCCCTTCTCAGGCGGCGCCGGCGCTCCTCCCCCCGCCGCCCCCCCCGCCGCCCCCGCCCGACCCCCTCGCTACGACTTCCTCAACTCCAAGCCCCCTCCCAACTACGTCGCCGGTCTCGGCCGCGGCGCCACCGGATTCACCACCCGATCCGACATCGGCCCCGCCCGCGCTGCTCCCGACCTCCCCGACCGCTCCATCGGCGCCCCGGCCGCCCCGGCCGCTCCCTCCGCCGGCCGTGGCCGTGGTAAGGGCCCCGGCGACGAAGACGAGGATGAGGACGCCGACGACAAGGGTTACGACGAGAACCAGAAGTTCGACGAGTTCGAAGGGAATGACGTGGGGCTCTTCGCCTCGGCAGAGTATGACGAGGACGACAAGGAGGCCGACGCAGTCTGGGAGAGCATTGACAAGAGGATGGATTCGAGGAGGAAGGACAGGAGGGAGGCGAGGCTGAAGCAGGAGATCGAGAAGTACCGCGCCTCGAACCCTAAGATCACCGAGCAGTTTGCTGATCTGAAGAGGAAGTTGGCGGATGTGACTCCCGAGCAATGGGATAGTATTCCGGAGATCGGAGACTATTCGCTGAGAAACAAGAAGAAGAGGTTCGAGAGCTTCGTGCCCGTGCCCGATACGCTCCTCGAGAAGGCTAGGCAGGAGCAGGAGCACGTCACGGCCCTCGACCCCAAGAGCAGGGCCGCCGGCGGGACGGAGACCCCCTGGGCCCAAACTCCAGTTACGGACTTGACCGCCGTTGGAGAAGGTCGAGGCACCGTGCTTTCTTTGAAGCTGGATAGGCTGTCGGATTCTGTTTCTGGGCTTACCGTGGTGGATCCTAAGGGCTACTTGACTGACCTCAAGAGTATGAAGATTACAAGTGATGCTGAGATTTCGGATATCAAGAAAGCTCGGTTGCTTCTGAAATCAGTGACGCAGACGAATCCAAAGCATCCCCCAGGTTGGATTGCGGCGGCTAGGTTGGAAGAGGTCGCTGGAAAGATACAGGCAGCTAGGCAGTTGATTCAGAAAGGGTGCGAGGAATGCCCCAAGAACGAGGATGTTTGGCTTGAGGCTTGTCGGCTTGCGAGCCCCGACGAGGCCAAGGCAGTGATTGCTAGAGGGGTGAAAGCTATTCCTAACTCGGTGAAACTCTGGATGCAGGCTGCAAAATTGGAGAGCAATGATGTGAACAAGAGCAGGGTCTTGCGGAAGGGTCTCGAGCACATTCCAGACTCTGTTAGGCTGTGGAAGGCGGTTGTGGAGCTGGCGAACGAGGAGGATGCGAGCCTTTTGCTTCATAGAGCTGTGGAGTGCTGCCCTTTACATGTCGAGTTGTGGATAGCCCTTGCGAGACTGGAGACTTATGATCAGGCCAAGAAAGTGCTTAACAAAGCCAGGGAGAAGCTTCCGAAGGAGCCGACTATTTGGATTACTGCTGCAAAGCTCGAGGAAGCTAATGGGAATACTGCCTCGGTTGGGAAGGTGATAGAGAGAGGTATAAGATCGTTGCAGAGAGAAGGAGTGGATGTTGATCGAGAGGTTTGGATGAAGGAGGCGGAGGCGGCCGAGAGAGCTGGGTCCGTGGCGACCTGCCAGGCTATAATTCACAATACTATAGGCATTGGAGTGGAGGAAGAAGACCGAAAGAGGACTTGGGTGGCTGATGCGGAAGAGTGCAAGAAGCGGGGCTCTATTGAGACTGCTAGAGCTATCTATGCTCATGCACTCACTGCCTTCTTTACTAAGAAGAGCATCTGGCTGAAGGCAGCACAGCTTGAAAAGAGTCACGGAACGCGGGAGTCGCTTGATGCCCTTTTGAGGAGAGCAGTGACGTACTGCCCGCAGGCTGAGGTACTGTGGTTGATGGGTGCAAAAGAGAAGTGGCTGGCAGGAGACGTCCCTGCTGCTCGTGCTATTCTCCAAGAAGCTTATGCTGCAATCCCGGACTCTGAAGAGATCTGGCTAGCAGCCTTCAAGCTTGAGTTTGAGAATCAGGAGCCGGAGAGGGCTAGGATGCTTCTGGCCAAAGCTCGAGAGAAGGGAGGAACGGAGAGGGTGTGGATGAAATCTGCTATCGTTGAGAGGGAGTTGGGCAATACTGAGGAGGAGAGGAGGCTACTGGAAGACGGGCTGAAGCGTTTTCCTTCATTCTTTAAGTTGTGGTTGATGCTTGGGCAGATGGAAGACCGGTTTGGTCATGTGGAACAGGCAAGAAAAGCTTATGAATCAGGTTTGAAGCACTGCCCTGCTTGCATACCCCTTTGGCTTTCACTTGCTAGCTTAGAAGAGAGGATGAGCTGTTTGAGCAAAGCTCGCGCTGTTCTTACTATGGCAAGAAAGAAGAATCCTCAGAATCCTGAACTCTGGCTTGCAGCCATCCGTGCTGAATCTAGGCATGGGAACAAAAAGGAAGCAGATAATTTGATGGCTAAAGCATTGCAAGAATGCCCCACTAGTGGAATTCTGTGGGCTGCTTCCATTGAGATGGTTCCACGGCCCCAACGCAAGACGAAGAGTGCAGATGCTCTCAAGAGGTGTGATCATGATCCTCATGTTATTGCTGCTGTGGCTAGACTATTCTGGCACGATCGGAAAGTGGACAAGGCAAGGAGTTGGTTCAACAGAGCAGTTACTCTTGCCCCTGATGCTGGAGATTTCTGGGCATTGTACTATAAATTTGAACTTCAGCACGGCAATGAGGAGACTCAGAAGGACGTTCTGAAGAGATGTGTTGCTGCGGAGCCAAAACATGGTGAGAGATGGACAGCAGTCTCCAAATCAGTGGAGAATTCCCACCTGCCGGTGGAAGCCATTCTTAAAAAAGTGGTGGTTGCTCTTGGGAAAGAAGAGAACCCTGCTATTGCAGATGGTACCAGGTCGTAGATTATTTACAACTTTTTCAGAAATTTCTCCTGGAAATGGTAGCTATCAAGCCCAAATATGGTTTTTAAAGTTTTCATATGAGTTCTATATTCTCTGATTGTTGTAATTGAAATTACTTTTTGATTTCCTGATAACATTCAGACTTATTAATTTAATGTAGTTGTATAATATTCTTATATTTGGCAATTTTTTAGTGCAATTGTCATTCATATTAAAGGTAGTTTACTTACAACTGATTATGTTCTGTTTTATTTTTAACATTGTGAACTGATGATAATTACACACCACCTCTCATATTTATTTTTCTTTACTTTTTCAACCGTACTCAATGCTATAGTGCAATTATATCAATTTTGGCGTAAAATGTTTGTTACAGTTCATCTTAACAACTTTGGTTAAAAGGTTTGGTATACCTTACATGTGAATGTTGTTAGTATTTACTAATCCATTATTTAAAAGGTTGTTTTTTTGTTTAGTTACAGTTCATCTTAACAATTTTGGTTAAAAGGTTTGGTATAGCTTACATGTGAATGTTGTTAGTATTTACTAATCCATTATTTAAAAGGTTGTTTTTTTTGTTTAGTTTAGGTGCCTGATTTTAATTTTTATTTTTAGTTTGTTAATTTAGTCTTGGATCCTGATAACAGTTGTTGGATTAATTCTCAAGTGTTAATTTCGATTAATTATCAATCTCAAATTTGGTGAATATTTCAAACTTGGAGTTAGTTTCTTATTTTAGCTCCTGGGAGATCACTAATTACCTTACGAATGTTATTTGTTATCACTCTTTGTGTATAGGAATTGTTGTTTTTAAAGCAAAATTTATTTTAAAAACTGCTTTACTCATAAGATTGCAGGCTATTATTGTAAAACCTTTTAGATGCAAAATGCTTTGTCTTCCTAAAGAGTTATATTTGGTCTATTTACAACTGATGGCAATGTTTATCAACCTCTACCGTCTGTTGAATTGTTTTCTTTTTAGAAATATTTTATAGTGAACTTTTGCCTCTAGAGAAACATTTTATTTTAATTGCTGCTTAAACTCGTGATATCTATTGCTATAAATTCTTTTAAGTAACATAGTAAATAAGCAATCTTTCTAAATGCATGTGTGTGGATTTGTTTGCCTTCTAGAATGTTGTCTTGGCAAGTTTATTCAGCAACATATACTCTCTCGACTAAATAGGGAAGTATGGTACTATCACTATGCACGTCAGTTTTTCTATATGCAGCATTATAACTAGCTTCCGTATTTTCTTTGTTACTTTTTGGAAGGATAATTATTTTGAAGGAGCTTTGAAGATGAGAAATCTTCCAGAGGAGTTTAATTGCAAACATGGTCATTGACACAACAATTCTAGCCATTAGAAAGCATGCTTTCATGGGAAGGTGAATCTCTTTTAATTCTAGGATCATTACTTTAGCTTCTATAATGTCTGACTAATTCATTTAACTTCTTTATCGGAATGAATGCAGTGTTTCATCCTTAAGTTCAACGTGTTCTTGCTAGCTAACTGGAGTAAGTCAAGTTTCCTCAACCTTACTGTTTCACTCTATTTAACCGCTGGTTTCCATAAGTTTTTAATTTGGCTTTGGTAACTATGTATAGGGGTGCTAATGCATTGTGGACAATCTGATGTTTTTGATAGAATATTTGACTTTGACATAACAAGAGGTGGTATTAGCAATAAACATCAGTGAAGTATTTATGCTGATGGGATCACTTTTCAGCAAACTTCATAATTATTGGTTTATTCAAACTTCATGTTTATTGGTTTATGCAACCATAAGCCTAGCATGCAAAGATTTATCTCTGCAGAAAGACTGATTCGTTCGGATTAACACGAGGGTCCAACTCCACTGCTTTCTCAGAATTCATGTTGTATATTTGGAGCGAGTAGTACATAGGTTGTCATTTGTCACTGAGGTCTTATTCAGTGTTAAAGCAGGTAGGATTCCATTCTCGGCATTTGTTGATCAAAGAACAGTAAAATCTATTTTCCTTGATATCTTAATTTTTCATATTTTATTGTAATTTAAAATAATAGATAATATTGACATGAGTAGCAATTGTACATTAGTTAATCTTCCATATCTGCATCTCTTTGGTGAATCTGTTCATTTATATGCTTTAGCTCAACGACATAACCGGACCAGCTATTTTTTATTTTTTATTTTTATTTTTTAAAATTTTCTATGTGGACGCAGAGGCGGTAAACAGTTGATCATTGATGAATTGTTAATTTAGCTGTAGTTGATCATGTGAACAAGCTTTATTGTTTGAATATTCTTCAGTTCTCTAATTTGCTTACTTGCTTATCCATGTCACTTGTAGTTTTTGCATTAGAGAGCTGGGAAGCTAGATTTTGTACCAGTATGGACTGATTTAGTCATTTACTCGATTATTGTTAGACCTGTTAATCGGCCGGGCGTTGCATTAGAGAGCTGAGAAGCTAGATTTTGTACCAGTATGGACTGATTTGGGCGTTGCATTAGAGAGCTGAGAAGCTAGATTTTTTACCAGTATGGACTGATTTAGTCATTTACTCGATTATTGTTAGACCTGTTAATCGGGCCGGGCGTCCTGTTGGACACGCCCGGCCCGGCACGTGCCGGGCATGGCCCGTCACCTCGGCCCGGGCCAAGGCCGGCCATGCCGGGCCGTGCCTCGGCACGCCGGGTATTTTTTTTTTTTTTTTTTAAATTAGCCGTTGGGGTATTTAGGGGGGGTTTTTTGCAAATGTTTTAGGCAAATAGCCCCCCAACGTCTATTTTTATAGTCGTTGGGGGGTTTCTTGCAAAAAAATTTGCAGGTTTCTCTCCCAACGGTCAAAATAGTCGTTGGGGGGGTTTTGTAATTTTTTTTGCAAATTAAAACCTTTTCTTTCTCTATAAATACCTCAATATCCCTTCTATTACCATTTATCATTCTTATATACTAAATTCATTCTAAAAAATCT